>CAUYSK010089578.1:0-49329 GCA_963575035.1 Avahi laniger
TAGATGTTATTCTCATATGTGCACTTATGTGTTGATCAGTTAATACCAATTTGATGGTGAGTACATGTGGTGCTTGTCTTTCCATTCTTGGGATACCTCGCTTAGTAGAATGCGTTCCAGCTCTATCCAGGAGTATACAAGAACTCATTTAATTCTTAAGTAACCTTGTGAGGTAGATACTGTTAGGGAAGTTAAGGAACTTGCCCAGGGTCACAAAATAGCGCAACTGGTCTTCTAACCCAGTCTGACTTCAGAACTGGCATGCAACATCCGCACTGTATTACCTCCAAACGTACAAGAGAAACTTGGTATTTAAAAACATCCTAAAGTGAATACTTTGGGGAAGTAATCATCTCCTCATTTACCAACTTTTAAGTTCTTACTGCCATGTTATATAGCTTGAGTGTTTCCATTTGTTGGATTTTTTTAAAAATCAGTTTATACCCCGTATTTGTTAAAGGAGTAGATATTCTTAATTACTGAAGGTTTAAGATGAAGGAAGGCAGCAAAAGATGGACTTTAATCACCCTTGCCTTTCCACATGTTTGGCTGGTGGCTTCCTAAAGTACCATCATACAAAGTGCTCAAAAATGATGCTGTGGAAAAATGAGTTAGAAAAGACATTTTTAAATATAACTAATTTTGATCTCTCTCTCTCCTCCCCCCCTCCACCTTTCCCCACAGTGACTGTTTTGAGCCCAGCAGAAAAAGGTAAGATGATGTTGTAAATTGTATTGGTCAGCACTGTATCCTTCTTTCTATCTAAAAGTAAATTACATAAAAGCCTATAGTAATTGAGCATAAAAGCCTAGTTGAGCAACTTCCCCAGGAATACACTTAGGTAAATGGCTAGTTTAGGATGACAATTTTCAGGAAGCTTACCCGGAAATAGAGCAGTGCATAATACAGCAAAGCTGTTATAGTTGGCTGTATAAAAGCGATTGGAAGTTACCAAGATTTATGGTAGAGAAGGACACAGGTAACCAGTCAGTCTGCCATAGTGACCTCAGGCTCTTTCTTGATTCATCACTGTTGCCTTAGATATCTTGCCTTTCTGCCCAATCCATCCCCTCCTCAAGGCACGGAGTAAGGGACCCCCAGGGGACTTTAAAGGCTAACTCCTTCACCATCACAGTTCTAGTATATTTACTGTGCTCCTCTCCACTCCTCACCATCACCTTGGCTTGACCTGCAATTTATACTACCTTTCTAAAGAGACTGAGGCATTTTCCAATGAAAAAAGTATCAGCTAAGCATGAGTCTTAACAAATCTATAGCTTTATGTTATTTTATCAGTAACAGTCATGAGTATTTATGTAACGACTTTATATAGCCACTTTTAATTCTCACTTCATAGAAATTGTTATAATTCATTAACCTACCTAGCAGCCATATCATGCTGTTTTAAAGCTCTAGTTTGCTATTAGTCATTTAATGGAGGCATTGACTATAGAGGCAACAGAGCTGAATGGTTGGGAGATAGTAGACCATAGTGTTTAAAAGTGTATGTTCTGGACTTAGAGTATCTGAATTCAAATCCTGGCTCTGGGCCAGGTGTGGTGGCTCATGCCTGTAATCCTAGCACTCTGGGAGGCCGAGGCTGGAGGATCCCTTGAGTTCAGGAGTTTGAGACCAGCCTGAGCACAAGCAAGACCCCATCTCTACAAAAAATAGAAAAATTTGCCAGGCGTGGTGGCACATGCCTGTAGTCCCAGCTACTTGGGAGGCTGAGGCAGGAGGATCACTTGAGCCCAGGAGTTTGAGGTTACAGTGAGCTATGATGATGACTCTGTACTCTATCTGTCTCATATGTGTGTGTGTGTGTGTGTGTGTGTGTGTGTCTGTATGTATCCTGGCTCTGCTACTTCCTAGTAAATTATTTTACCTCCTTGTGCCCATTTTATTCATCTGTAGAATTGAAATAATAATACTACCCATTTCATAAAGTTGTGGATATATATTGATTTAATGCATGTAAAGTACTTAGAACAGTGGTGAAGAAAGTACATACTGATGACTCAGTAAAGGTTTGCTACTATGATTATAGTGTTAGAACAAGTCTTGAGTTGCCTCTTATTCATGTGAATGGTTCTTAAGGTCAGAGATCATCTTCTGTGTAAAAATATTATCAATAAATAATTATAAATATTTCCCACAACACACTTTCAAGACAAGTTGAGTGGAGGCTTAGATGATGCTCTATCATAATAGGAATAATAATACAATTTATTGTGCCAGGTACTATCCTAATATTATTATATATACATTATATCCTTCAATATTTACATCAACACAATGATGTAGATACTCTTATATCCATTTTATACAGAGCAAACTGAAATTTAGAGAAATTAAGTAACTTATCCCAGTTCATCTAGCTAGTAAGTGGTAGGATTCAAACTCAGAACTGTCTGACTTCAAAGCTCACGCACTTATCCAAACTTACACTTGTATTTTACTTTTATTTTATTTACTTTTTAGAGTGGGGTCTTGCTATGTTGCCCAGACTGGCCTCAATCTCTTGAGCACAAGTGATCCTCCCATCTGAGCCTCCTGAGTACCTAGGACTACAAGCAGTTGCCATAGCACTCAGCTTATATTTTACTTTTCAATGTACAACTCCTAGGTTTGCTTAGCTGAGCTCTTTACTCAGAAACTCGATGCTCAATTGCTGTTTTTTCGAGTGTCCAAAGTACCATATCTTTATTTTTGTGTGTATTATCAATGAACTCAACTACACCAATGTGGGGTGTCATTTGTAAGCCCAGTTCAGTTCAAAGCCTTCCCGATGGCATAAATCCATTTACCAGGATTTGAGTTCTCCAGGAGATTGTTACTACAGTGTATGATCTCTATGCTCTCTTCTGACTTTAGGATTCTGTGATTCCAAAGCATTTTCCTTGTGATAGTTCTTAGATTTATCAACACAGTAAAGAATAAGATTAGGTTTTGCTTCTTCCTTTTGCAGCAGGGCATAATGGGACCAAGCACAAGATTTATGCAACAGAAGACGTATGTTGGAGTTCCAGCTCTATCATTTACTAGCTCTGTGACCTTTGGAAAGTGCCTCAACTTTCTGAACCTCAATTTCTATAAAATGAGGCTAATTTAATAACATCTTACAGATCTATTGTAAGCTAGTGAAAGTATACAGCAGTAAACTGCTTTGTAAATGTTAAATATTAGCAATCTCAGTTGTTACTTTTTTTATATGTCAGGATTCTCAGAGACAGTGGAAGCTATAAACAAAAACAGTATTCAATGATAACAAAAAATTCAAAGATTTGACTTGTAAAGAACTTCTGAATGGTAGGGCAGGTTACTAAGTGCTGTGGATTCCCCTTTTCAGAAAGCATCAGACACATGTACTCACCATCAAATTGGTATTAACTGATCAACACTTAAGTGAACATATAGTAATAACATTCATCGGGTGTCAGGCAGATGGGAGGGGGAGGAGAGGATGGCTGTACACGCACATAATGGGTGTGGTGCGCACCGTCTGGAGGATGAACACGCTTGAAGCTCTGACTCCAGTGGGGCAAAGGCAATATACGTAACCTAAACATTTGTACCCCCATAATATGCTGAAATAAAAATAAATAAATAAATAAAAAGTATCAGGCACCCAACTATCTGACATAAATCAGCGAGCCTTGCCTAGAAACAGACCAATAGGCTAATGACTATCTGAGATCCCTTCTAACCCTGTGAACTATGACTTATTTAAACTATGCTGCACTATTAAAATAGAACACAATACAGTATATGACTGTCAGTAGGAACACTATTTGCCAAAGTCAAAGAAAATACAAGACAAAGAAATGAAAGCCTCAGGTCGGGCGCGGTGGCTCATACTTGTAATTCTAGCACTCTGGGAGGCTGAGGCAGGCGGATTGTTTGAGCTCAGGAGTTCGAGACCAGCCTGAGCAAGAGCGAGACCCCGTCTCTACTAAAAATAGAAAGAAATTAATTGGACAGCTAAAAATATATATAGAAAAAAAAATTAGCCGAGCATGGTGACTCATGCCTATAGTCCCAGCTACTTGGGAGGCTGAGACAGTAGGATCGCTTGAGCCCGGGAGTTTGAGGTTGCTGTGAGCTAGGCTGACCACGGCACTAGCCCCAGGCAAGAGAGTGAGACTCTGTCTCAAAAAAAAAAAAAAAAAGAGGTAATTAAGTTAAAAATGAGATCATCAGGGTTGTCCATAATCCAGTTTGACTGGTGTCCTTATAAGAAAAGGAAATTTGGACATAGATAGGTACAGAAAGAAGATCATGTGAGGACACAGGGAGAAGATGGCCATCTTCATGCTAAAGAGAGAGGCCTCAGAAAGAGCCAAACCTGCCAACACCTTGATCTTGGACTTCTAACCTCCAGAATTGCGAGAAAATAAATTTATATCATTTAAGGTACCCAGTCTGTGGTACTTTATTATGGCAGCCCTAGCAAACTGATACAAGAAGTTAATTGGTCTCTATTAAAAAATCCAGAGCATGGGAATACCTACTTGGTGTTAGCTTCTCAGTTAGATTAACCTTAACTTCTCAGTGATATATTAAACATCAGGAAGGTGAGAGGGCATTGGGAGGAAAAAGTTTGGGCCACAGGATGATCTTTAATACTCACCTTCACACTGTACAGGAAATCTTCAGTTTCATTTTGAGCAGTTATCTCAGTGCTCTCAATAATATACTATTTTTTATTTATTATTATAAAATTACCTTACAATGAAGGTTTGGGGACCAGACAAAAGCCCCCTTTAGAGGCTAATGTACTTCTAAAAGATTCTTAAATATTAATATCTTGTTATAAAAATAATATTTATTGAAAATTCAAATAATACAGAAATATAGAAGATAATCTCAAGTCCTCCTGACACTGCCCCCTCTCCTATCACTATTCACAAACAGCTACTATATTTTGTTTGATTGGTATTCTTCTAGATCCTTCTCTCTGCATTTATACATAAACATAAGTATAGATGTATATATTTGTATAGGCTCAGTTGGGTGGATAACGCTGCACATGTTGTTCTATAACTTGATTTTTTCACTTAATGATATATCACAGATGTCTTTCCATGGTAGCATATACAAATGTATTTCATTTTTAAAATCTCAAAGTATCCCATAGTTGGATATACTATGATTTATTTAACCATTCCCTAGTGATATGCTTAAAAATAAAATGTCATTGTTTTTGTTGGTTATAAAAGTAATAGAACCTCATAAAATGCAAACAATGCAGAAATTGATAAAATAAAAAGTGTAAGTCCTTTATAATCACTGCAGGGTTAAGGATGGAATATAGTTCAGTGGTATCTATTGTACACATCACTTGGTGAATTTTTTTAAAAGTGATTTTGCCCCTTTACATTTTGACAAATCTTTTTTTTAATATATAAAACATATGTTTTTATTTTTTCTTTTTTATTTCAACATATTATGGGGGTACAAATGTTTAGATTACATATATTTTCCCCCCCCCAGGGAGAGCTTAAAGCGTGTCCATCCCCCAGACGGTGCGCACCGCACCCATTACCTGTGTATATACCCATCCCCTCCTCCCCGCTCCCATCTGCCCGACACCCGAAGAATGTTACTACTATGTGTGCACTTAGGTGTTGATCAGTTAAAACCAATTTGATGGTGAGCACATGTGGTGCTTATTTTCCATCTGATCCAGCAATCCCATTACTGGGCATCTACCCAAAAGGACAAATCTCTTTTGATATAACTACATCTAAATGTACCATTTCAAACCTCTGATTTCCCCATGCTTCAACTCATCTCTCCCCAGCGGGCTACATTAGAACTTCCATACTCCTGTGTCCTTCCCAACATGCACCTGAAAACTCTACTTCTATCAGGTTCCTGATGGGTGGGGACATATATTGAGCCAAAATGATAAGCTCAATATATAAGAAGAAATATCAGCCACAGTGCAGCCAATGCTAGGTTTTAGAGACATTATTTTGCTTCCTACCCCAGCTTTATACTTATGAACACTACTTTTAATCCTACAGCCCATAACTCCTAACACATGTAAATATGGCTATTGAGGAAAATAAAAAATTACACTGGGAAGTCAGGATAAATACTTATTTATTTTGCTAAATATCAGAAAATTTAATATGAAAAGACAGCAAAGGAAATATTCATTTGTAGATCTCTTTGTTTTTTGTTTGTTTGTTTGTTTGTCTGAGACAGGGTCTCACTCTGTCACCCAGGCTGGAGTGCAGTGGTGTGATCATAGCTCACTGCAACCTCGAATTTATGGGCTCCAGCAATTCTCCTGCCTCAGTCTTAGTCCTTGGTAAGACTACAAGCACACTCCTGGCTAATTTTTTAATTGTTTTTAGAGATAGTGTCTTGCCATGTTGCCTAGGCTGGTCTCAAATTCCCAGCCTCAAGTGATGCTCACATCGGCTTCCCAAAGTGCTGGGATTATAGTCATGAGCCACTGCACCTGGCCTGTTATTGTTTTTGTCGGGTTTCTTGAGATATAATTTACATACAATAGCGTCACCCTTTTTAAGTGTACAGGTCGATGACTTTTGACAAATGTATACAATGATATAAACACTACCACAATAGAGATAGAGAATATATTACCCTACATTATTCCCTCTGCTCCATTTGTAAGCAGTCTTCTTACTCCCCACCCCTGGCAACCATTGATCTGTTTTCTGTCGCTATAGTTTTATCTTTCTCATAATGTCATATAAATTGAATCACACAGTTTGTAGCCTTTTGTATTTGGTTTCTTTCACTTAGCAACATACATTTTTAATATTCATTTATGTTGGTACATATATGAGTAATTTGTTCCTTTTTATTGCTAAGTAGTATTCCATATTACAAATGTACCACAATTTGCTTATTCATTCACCAGTTTAGGAGCATTTGGGTTGTTTTCAGTTTTTAGCTATTTTTTTAATTTTTAATTTTTCATTATTATGGGTACTTAATAGTTATTTATAGGGTACATGTGATGTTTCGATATAGGCATGCAATGTGAGTTAATCAAATCAGGGTAACTGGGGTATTTATCACCTCAAACATTTATCATTTCTTTGTGTTAGGAACATTCCAATTTCACTCTTTTAGTTATTTTAAAGTATACCCTAAATTGTTGATTACAGTCACTTTGTTGTGCTATGAAATATTGTTCATGGTGTCTATCTAACCATATTTGTGTACCCACTAACCATCCCCACTTTATTCCCTGCTCCCTGCTGCCCCTTCCAGCCTCTGGTAACCATCATTCTACTCTCTGTCTCTATGAGATCAATTGTTTAAATATTTAGCTCCCACATATGAGTGAGAACATGCAAGATTTAACTTTCTGTGCCTATTTCGCTTAACATAATATTCTCCAGTTCCATCCATTTTGTTACAAATGGCAGCGTTCTTTTTTATGGCTATGTGATATTGCATTTTTTATATGTACTACAATTTCTTTATCCATTCATCCATTGATGGACACCTAGGTTGATTTCAAATCATGGCTATTGTAAATAGTGCTGCAATTAACATGAAAGTACAGATATCTTTTTGATATGCTGATTTCTCTTCTTTTGGATAAATACCTAGCAGTGGGATTGCTGGGTCATACGGCATTAATAGTTATATTTTTAGTTTTGTATGGAACCTTCATACTGTTCTCCATAGTGGTTGCACTAATTTTCATTACCACCAACAGTGTACAAGTTTCCCCTTTCTCTGTATCCTCGCCAGTATTCTTACTGCCTTTTTGATAAAAGCCGTTTTTACTGGAGCAAGATTGATATCTCATTGTAGTGTTGATTTGCATTTCTCTGATGACTAATGATGTTGAATATTTTTTCATATGCTTGTTGGCCATTTGTATATCTTCTTTTGAGAAATGTCTATTCAGATCTTTACCCATTTTAAAATCAGATTATTTGATTATTTTCTTATGGAGTTGTTGGAGTTCCTCCTATATTCTAGTTATTAATGCATTGTCAGATGGGTAGTTTGAAAATATTGTCTCCCATTCTGTGAGTTGTCTCTTCCTTTTGTCGATTACTTTCCTGTGGAGAAGCTTTTTAGCTTGATGTGATCCCATTTGTCCAATTTTGCTTTGGTTGCCTGTGCTTTGAGTATATTACTCAAGAAGTCCTTGCCCAGACACATATCTTGAAGTATTTCCCCAATGTTTTCCTTTAGTGGTTTCATAGTTTCAGGTCTTAGATTTAAGTCTTTAATCCATGTGATTTAATTTTTTTATATGGTGAGAGATGAGGGTCTATTTTCATTCTTCTGCATGTGGATATCAAGCTTTCCCAGCACCATTTATTGAAGAGACTGTCCTTTTCTCAATTCATGTTCTTGGCATCTTTGTTGAAGATAAGTTTGCTACAGGTGTGTGGGTTTATTTCTGGGTCTTTTATTTGGCTCCATTGCTCTATATGTCTGTGTTTATGACTGTACCATGCTGTTTTGGTTACTACAGTTCTGTAGTGTAATTTGAAGTCAGATAGTGTGATTCCTCCAGTTTTCTTCTTTTTGCTCAGGATGGCTTTGGCCATTCTAGGTCTTCTGCAGTCCCAAGCAAATTATAGGATTATTGTTTTTATTTCTGTGAAGAGTATCACTGGTATTTTGATGGAGATTGCATTGAATCTGTAGATTCTTTTGGGTAGTATGGGCATTTTAACAATATTGATTCTTCCAATCCATGAACATGGAATATCTTTCCATTTTTTTGTGTCCTCTTCAATTTCTTTCATCAATGTTTAATAGTTTCAATTGTAGAGATCTTTCACTTCTTTGGTTAAGTTTATTCCTAGGTATTTTATTTTATTTGTAGCTATTGTAAATGGGATTACTTTCTCAATTTCTTTTTCAGATTGTTTGCTGTTGGCATATAGAAATGCTATTGATTTCTGTACGTTGATTTTGTATCCTGGAACTTTGCTGAATTTGTTTATCAGTTCTAATAGTTTTTGTGTGTGTGTGAAGTCTTTGTGTTTTCTCTAGATATAAGATCATATCATCTGCAAACAAGGATAATTTGATTTCTTCCTTTCCAATTTTGCTGCCCTTTTATTTCTTTCTCTTATCTGATTTGTCTAGCTGGAACCTCCAGTACTATGTTGAATAACAGTGGTGAGAGTAGTCTTGTTCCAGACCTTGGAGGAAAGGCTTTGAGTTTTTGCCTATTCAGTATGGTATCAGCTATGAGTGGGTTATATATGACTTTTATTGTGTTGAGATATGTTCCTTCTATATCCAGTTTTTTTGGTGTTTTTACCATGAAGGGATGTTGAATTTTATCAAATGCTTTTCAGCATCAATTGAAATGATCATATGGTTTTTGTCCTTCATTCTGTTGATATGATGTATCACATCGACAGATCGTCCTTACATCCCTGAGATGAATCCCACTTGATCATGATGAATAATCTTTTTAACATGTTGTTGAATTCTCTTTGCTAGTGTTTTGTTGAGGATTTTTGCATCTGTGTTCATCAGAGATGTTGGCCTATAGTTTTCTTTTTTTGTTATGTCTTTGTCTGGTTTTGGTGTCAGGGTAATACAGGCCTCATTAGAATGAATTTGGGAGTATTCCCTCCTCCTCAATTTTTCGAATAGTTTAAGTAGGATTGGCATTAGTTCTTCTTTAAGTGCGTGGTAGAATTCAGCAGTAAAGCCATCAGGTCCTGGGCTTTGTCATGGGAGACTTTTTATTACTGCTTCTATCTCATTACTCATTATTGGTTTATTCAGGTTTTGGATTTCTTCCTGGTTCAGTTTTGGGCTATTTTGACTAAAGCTGATAAGAATATACACATAAAAGCTTTTGTGAGGATATATGTTTTTATTTCTCTTGGGTAAATACCTAGGAGTGCGATTTCTGGATCATATGGTAAGTGTATGTTTAACTTTATAGGGAATTGCCAAAGTGTTTTCCAAGTAGGTTCTACCATTTTGCTTTCCTGCCAGTGATATATGAGAGTTCTAGTTGATTTACATCTTCACTATCACTTGATGTTGTCACTTTGTTTTTGTTTCCATTGTTTCACCATTCTATTAGGTAGGAAGTGGTATCTCCTTATAGTTTGTTTTTTTTGTCCTTGTGGTTTTTAATTTGTACTTCTGTAATGACTAGTGTTATTAAGCATCTTTTCATGTATTTGTTTGCCATCTGTATATCTTCTTTTGTGAAGTGTCCAAGTCTTTTGCCCATTTTTTATTGAGTTGTTTGTCTTATTGAATTGTAAGAGATCTTTAAATGTCTGAATATACATCTCTTTGTTTTTAAGCAAATTTGATTTCCCTCCATGGAGGAAAATTAGTATCAATGAGAGGTCCTTGCCAGAAGGAATATTTATGCTTAATATGAGGAAAATGCATCTATTTAACAATTAAAGTTTTCCAACAATAGAATGGCTGCCCCAGGAGTTGATAAGTTCCCCATTACTTAAGATGTTCAAACAAAAACTGGGTAACCAATTATTAGGGATAATGTAAAACAGATCAATGCATCTTCTAGACCATTGGACTAAATAGTATCTAAGGTCCCTTTCAACTCTGAAAATTTATGATATTAATATAATACAAATGGGGTTTTAATGAAGACTTTTTCAATTGCTAAGGCATCACCTGCTGTTCCTATTTGAATTATAGTGTGTAGTTGCAAGGTACTCCCCTCTCCCCATTAACCCCCTTAACCAACCCAAATGCTTTTAGTAATCAATTGGTATGAAAGATATTACAGAAAATAGTGTCTTTTTAAACTAGTTTCCAACAATAGCTTTTAAAGAAAAGAGGTATGTTATATAATTGCCACAGTAACAGCCTTAGCATTTATGTGTCTGAATATGTATAGTAAAGCTGCATTACTTTCCTCTTTTCTCCACTTTGGTGCTCATCTTGCTGCATTCATTCTTATTCTCACAAGAAGGTACATGCAGACATCACAAACGCACGTGCACGCACACACACACACACACACACACACACACACAAAATCACCCATTTTCTACTAGTCTCTGGAAGCAACACTTAGAAAGGGCATCCTGCTGGTGAAAGATGTTGCTAACAACAACTTTATGCTACTTCCATAATTTTTATCAAAGTGTTTATAAATCATTATTTCAGAAAAAACGCTCAAGTAGTCTTTCTCATTTCAGAAGCTATTTCCATAATGGGATATTCACATCACAACACAGTGACTAAATTCAGAACAACTTCATTCTTGGGTGGAGTTTTCCTTGGCAGTTGGTCACGTTCCTTATGGCTGATTTCTGCTCCCCCTGAAAACCTTTACACCTTGTGTAAGGAAAGAAAAAAAAAACGCTTGAAAGGCTTTTGGCTTTCATGCAATAATCATAGCTCTAGCAGCTTCTGATGTTCCATGACTGTAATCACTGCCAGATAAACGAAAGGCTCTATCTACTGTGCCTATTTGCTTAAAAAAATGTTTTCCCATTTCCACTCCAATGTCAATGAGTAGCAACAGTTCAGGGATATAGTTCATAGCTGTTTGATTTCCCTAATGACCTGAAACCTCACTGCAACATCACACTTGAAAGACTCAGTGACCCTGCAGTTTGTAAGGATGTCTGTTCTAGGTACAAAAGAATTAATTATAAAGAAATGTGTTGCACACTTTTAAGACAAAAAAGAATAGACACGTACACATTTGGGACCATAGCTTAGGAACATCATATATATATATATATATATATATATATATATGGAAAAACAAATTGGGAATCATGAGGCCTGCCGAGTTCAAGGATACTCACTTTAGTGTATTGGTAGAGATGATGTATTTGCCTTCCAGGGATGTGGGAGAGGAGCTTCCTTCTTTAAATGGTAGGCTGGACAACCAAATGGCCTCTAAGACCCTGTCTTTCATGGGTCATCTACCTCACAATCACCTGGGGGAGTTGTTGGATTCTTGGACTCCATCTCAAACTATCAATTTAGAATCTTTGGTGTAGGGATTGGCAATCTGCATTTTAATAACCTTTCTGGGTGATTTTGATGGAAACTGAATTTTGAGAATCACTGCTCTAAGGACAAGCACTCTGGACTGGAAGTGAAGAAACTTGGATTCTGGTTCCATTGCTTCCATACCTTTCCTGGGTAATCCTGATCAAATCACTTGCCCTCCCTGGGCCTCATTTGCCTCTCTATAAAATAAGAGGGTTGAACTAGATGATCTCTATGATCTCACCCAACTCTAAGATTTTTATGAAATCTGTGGTACAGTCCCTATTCTGGCAATCTATTGAATGACCTTGACTTAGGCATTTAACCTCAACAGGCTTCATTTTCCACCCATCTACAAAAAAGTACCCATAATTCTATGAAACCCTGAAATACAGAAATGGGAGCCAGCTATTTCCAGTTCCATGATTAAACCAGTTATAAGTATGTAGTAACAGCTGGAACAAGTTAAAGTCCCACACTTCCCATCTTAGTCATTGGAATAAAAACTATAGTTTAATGCCCTTAAAATACTTCCAAGAGTAAGAGTTTAGTTCTCAACCATTCAGGTGACCCAAATTGGTTAACCTCGTTACTCTCAAAGAGCACAATGAGAGGGTAAACATAAAATTGTTTTCTCCTGATATCTTTAAAAATCAAGATTCCATACTGAAGGAACATGGGTTACCATATATCCCTTCTAACTTTGGCATAGTATTTTCCCTGAATAAACCTCATAAAATCAAAGAAACAAAACCACAGCAAAAGATAACACATAAAGAAACATTTTGTCCAGCAATCCCACTACTGGGTATTTACCCAAAGGAAAACACATACATTCTATGAAAAAGACATCTGCACTTGAATGTCTATAGCAGCACAATTCACAATTGCAAAGATGTGGAAACAACCCAAGTGTCCATCAATACTTGAGTGGATTAATAAAATGTAGTACATACACACACACACACACATACACACACACACCATGGAGTATTACTCACCCATAAAAATGGTGAACTAATACCTCTTGTATTATCCTGGATGGAGCTAGAGCCCATTCTTCTAAGTGAAGTATCACAAGCATGGAAAAACAAACAACACATGTACTCAACATTAAATTGGTACTAATTGATCAACACTTATATGCACATATGGAAGTAACATTCATTGGGGATCGGGCAGATGGGAGGGGGTAGGAGGGGATGGGTAAATTCACACTTGATGGGTGTGGTGCGTGTTGTCTGGGGAACAGACACACCTGTAGCTTTGACTCGGGAGGTGCAAAGGCAATTTATGTGACCAAAGTGTTTGTATTCCCATAATATTTTGAAATAAAAAAAAATGAAAACATAAAAATAAGAAACAATTTAAAGGTCTTGCCTAAGATAAAAAATTCTAATAGCACTTCACAAAGACTAAACTGTGGAGGAAGAGGCACTCTCATTCACTGATGATGAAAATGTAAATTAAATACAACTTTTCTTAATGGCAATTTGGCAGTATCTACCAAAGGGCCTACCATTTGGTGTCACAGTTCCACTTTAGGGAATTGATCCTACAGATATTTTTTGTACTTGTGCTGATGACATATATGCAAATTATTCATTGAAGCATTGTTTGTAGTAGCAAGAGAAGGGAGGGAAACTAAATTTCCACCATAGACAGTCTGGTTAAATAAATTGCATTTGGGTGAGGCAAAGACATAAAGTGTAACTAGAATGTTTGTACCCTCACAATACCTTGGAATAATAATATAAAAAAAAAAGGACAATAATGCTTTGCAAATGTATAAAAACTACTTTCAGCATCAAAAAAAAATAAATAAATAAATTATGATACCTTCATGCAACGGAATCCCATGTAACCTTTTAAAAGGAGAGTGAAGAAGCTCACTCTCTCTAAGTTATATTAAGTGTAATGATTTCCAACTTACAGTAAATGAAAAAGAAGTAAGATGCAAAAAAAAGTGTATATTGAATACTGCTATTTGTGTGAGAAAACACAATATTTGGGTGATTTTATACGTATAAAATCTGAAAGGATACACAATAAAGTCATGGCCTTGTGACATTGGTTTCTTCCGTAGGGGAAGAAACCTGGGTGGCTGAGGGACAGTGATAGGAGGGAGAGTTTTCACTGTATACTATTCTATACCTTCAAATTTTGAACTTTGTGAATGTATTACCTTTCAAAAAAATACAATGAAAAATTTAAAATATTACAGACATTTCATGTTTATTGTGTGCATATATTTATATAAACATAAAAATAAGATCCGGAATGATACATACTAAACACCAAGGAAGTATTATGCTTTAGAATGAGAAAGT
This sequence comes from Avahi laniger, assembly GCA_963575035.1. Taxonomy (NCBI): domain Eukaryota; kingdom Metazoa; phylum Chordata; class Mammalia; order Primates; family Indriidae; genus Avahi; species Avahi laniger. The sequence goes on from CAUYSK010089578.1 coordinate 14,304, forward strand.
GAGAAGTAAGATGTATGCATGTAGTGGACATTTATTTTTTACCTTATATTGCTTGAATTTTAAGATGAGATTTTATAATTACAAAAATCAAGCACATATAAAAGGTCTTAAAGTATTGGTCTTTGAGCACTGGCCCAAGAGAGTAAGGCTTTTTCCAATTCAGCCATAAATGTATGAATGGCTCAGTCCTATTAACTTTGGTCTTGTCACATCATTCCCTTGCGTCTTTCTGATGAATTGAAATAATAAGACCATGCCCTTCAAGGACTTGCAGTGAAACAAACAGTAAACTGATTTTCAGTTTTATAACCACCTCTGTGCAGAATACCAAAATTCCCCATATCAGAAGAGCTATCTAAGAAGCAAAGAGCATGAAAAGAAAGGCATGGAGAGCCACATGTATAACTGTCTCAAAAGTATAACTCACACTTCAAAAGTATGTAGTCTTTGGAGCTACTGAAAAGAACTTAGGATTTAGAGTCTGAAGTCCTGTGTTTAATACCTGGCTATGTTATAGAGTAAGTATGTTACTTTGGTTAATCAACTACCCCTGATAGTTTATCAGCTATCCTTATCCTATTACCTATCTCATAAAGTTATTGAGAAAATTAAATGAGATAATATATGTGAAAACTTGTTGAAAACTCTAAAATGCTGTGTAAATTATATCATCATCACCTTTGAGCACCCACAGTGGCAGAGATAATGACAATTGGCTAAAGTATTAAAAAGCTTCCCCTACATTGTCATATAAAGGACATTCCCCTCTTTGCTTCCAGAATCATATGGCAACTTTAAAGGCATGCAACTTCCAGAAAGTCTTTGGTTCAGAATTTGGCATTATGACTTGTTTGTGTCACTGCATGAGAAAATGCTAAGAATTAACATTTCATAATAATATTAGAGAATATGTGATAATAGGAAAAGAAGTAGAAATTCATCATTGAGCTTTGTCTTTGAACTCTTAGAAATAGATAAAAAAATAATATAAACACTGATTTTTTTTTAATTTCAGTTATCTACCTCATACTCTACCATGCCATCTTTGTGTTCTTTGCCTGGACCTACTGGAAGTCTATCTTTACACTTCCACAGCAGCCAAACCAGAAGGTAAGAATATTGGTTACTTCTTAAAGGCTAAGAACAGAGGAAAGTAGAAATACCAATAAAGCAGGAAGAGGACAATAAAAGGAGCAAATAACTTCTATTACAAAAGAATCATGGTAATCTTAAGGAAGGACTCTTATAGGTGAATTAAGGATAGGATAGGCTATTGAAGGAATCTGTGAAATCATCAGCCCTGGATATCCTTAAGATTAGAAAACCACTACCTGCATTGGTAATATAATTAGAAAAACAAGAACCCATTTGTATTCTGGGACCTCATCTAGTTCAATTCTATAAAACTATTATTTTAGTACCCAGCAAGACTCTGAGAAAAAAATACAACAGTTAAATCAAACATTTTCAAACTGTTCTCTTGAATCGAAATGTTTCATGCAACATTTGGAAGGGTTTGTGAAAGAATTTGTGATCATATCAGGCATTTATAATGTGCAACTACTCTAAAACAGGTTAAGTTCCAAAGTAGGAAAAAAACAATAGCAGAGATTTTAACTACCTCTAAACATTAGGAAAAAATACTGGTTTAAATTTTTGCTTTCCTGGAATTGAAATGGTACACAAGAAAAATAAAATTAACCACAGAGAAGGTCAGGAATTGAAGAACATAAGAGATATAAGATATGTAGAAAATAAAGAACAAAATGGTAGAAGTCCTTCCTAATGAATAATTACTTGAAATATAAATGGATTAAACTATCCAATTAAAAGGCTGAGATTGGCAGAGTGGTTAAAAAAATCATGATCTATTATATCTTTTTAAAAATTTTTTTAAATTTCAGAATATTACAGGGGTACAAACGTTTAGGTTATATATATGGCCTTTGCACAACACGAGTCAGAGCTACAAGCATGTCCATCCCCCAGACAGTGCACACTGCACCAATTAGGTGTGAATATACCCATCCCCTCCTGCCACTTCTCACCGGCCTGACACCTCATGAATGTTACTTCCATATGTACACATAAGTGTTGATCAATTAGTACCAATTTGATGGCTAGTACATGTGGTGCTTGTTTTTCCATTCTTGTGATAGTTCACTTAGAAGAATGGGCTCTAGCTCCATCCAGGATAATATTACAAGAGGTGTTAGTTCACCATTGCTTTTTTGTTGCTGAGTAATATTCCATGGTATACACATACCACATTTTATTAATCCATTCATGTATTGATAGGCACTTGGGTTGTTTCCACATCTTTGCAGTTGTGAATTATGCTGCTGTAAACATCCGAGTGCAGATGTCTTTATTAGGGAGTGTCTTTTTTTCCTTTGGGTAGATGCCCAGTAGTGGGATTGCTGGATCAAATTGGTAGTTCTACTTTTAGTTCTTTGAGGTATCTCCATATTGCTTTCCATAGAGTTTGTACTAGTTATATCTTTATGCTGTCTGCAAAAGACTAAGTTTAGAACCAAAGACATGAATAAGTTGAAAGTGAAAGATTCAAAAAGATATTCCATGCAAGTGATAATCAAAACAGAGCAAGAGTAGCTGCAATAATATCACACAAAAGAGACTTTACATCAAAAACTGTTACAAGAGACAAAAGAAGGACATTATATATTGATAAAAGGGTCAATTTATCAAGAATATGTGACAATTATAAACATATGCACCTAATAAGAGAGCCCCAAAATATAAGAAGCAAAAATTTATGACAAAATTAAAGGAAAAAATACACACAGTTCTACAATAGTAGTTGGAGACTTCAATACTCCATTTTTTCAGTACTGGATAGAACAACTAAACAGAAGATCAATAAGGAAATGGAGAATTTGAACAACACTATATACCAGCTACATGTAACATACATGTATAGAACACTCCACTCCAAAACAGGAGAATACACCTTCCTCCCAAGTGTACATGGCATGTTCTCTAGGATAGACCATGTATTAAGCCATAAAACAAATCTCAATAAATTTAAAAGGTTAAAATCATATAAAGTATCTTCTCTGACTGCAGTGGAATGAAACTGAAATCAACAACATAAGGAAAACTACAAATTTACAAATATGTGGAAATTAAACGTACTCTGAACCAATTAATCAAATAAGAAATCACAACGGAAATTAGAAAATACTTTGAAATGGATGAAAAAAAATGCCAAAAAATATGGGATGCAATGAAGCAGTGCTGAGAGCAAAGTTTATAGCTGTAAACACCTACATTTAAAAAGGATAAATATCTCAATATAAATTGTCTAACTATAATCTTAAAGAACCAGAAAATAAATAGCAATCTAAAACCAAAGTTAACAGAAGGAAATAATAAGGATTAAAACAGAAATAAACAGAATAGGGAATAAAAAACAATAGAATAACAAAGTCGAAAGTGAGATTTTGAAAAGCTTAATAAAATTGACAAACATTTAGCTAGACTGAGAAAGGAGGGAAGGGAAGCAAAGGGAGCGGAAGGAGAAAGGAAAGCAGGCACAAACAGCTAGTATCAGAAATGAAAATGAGGACATTACTACCAAACTTACAGAAATAGAAAGAATTGTAAGAAAATAATATGAAGAATTGTGCCAACAAATTAGATAACCTAGATGAAATGGAAAAATTCCTAGAAATACACAAACCACTTAAACTGACTCAAGAAGAGATAAAAAATCTGGATAGACCTACAACATGTAAGTTGTAGGAGATCCGAGGACCAGATGGCTTCACAGATGAATTCTATCAAATATTTAAGAAAGAATAACATCTATCCTTCTCAAATTCTTCCAAAAAGAATAAAGGAAGGAACACTTCCTCTGGCCAGTGTAAGTAAGCAAGAAAAGAAATAAAAGGCATCCAAACTGTACTGGAAGAAGTAAAATTATCTCTGTTTGCAGATGACATGATCTTATATATAGAAAGCCATAAAGATTCCACACACAAAAAACTATTACAACTAATAAATGAATTAATCAAAGTTGTAGTATATAAAATCAACATGTCAACACAAAAATCAATTGATTTGATATACTAACAATGAACAATCTGAAAGGAAATTTTTTTAAAATTCCATTTATAATAGCATCAAAAAGAATAAAATACTTAGGAATAATTTTAACCAAGGGGATGAAAGACTTGTACACCAAAAACTAAAAAATATTACTGAAAGAAATTAGACACAAATAAATGGAAAGACATTCTGTGTTCATGGATTACAAGAGTTAATATTGTTAAGATGTCAATACTACTGAAATTAAGATTCAATGCAATCTCTATCAAAATCCCAATGATATTTTTTGCACAAATAGAAAATTCCATTCTAAAATTTATATGGACTTTCAAAGGGATTGCAAATAGCCAAAACAATCTTGAAAAAGAACAAAGTTGGCATTTCACACTTCCTGATTTCAAAACTTACTGCAAAGCTACAGTAATAAAAACGATGTGATACTGGCATAAAGACAGATAGATAGACCCGTGGAATACAATAGAAAGCCCAGAAATAAGAACACTCATATATTTGGTCAGAAATTTTAAACAAGAATGCTAAGACCATTCAATGGAGAAAGGATAGTCTTTTCAGCAAGGGTTGCTGGAAAAACTGGATATCCACATGCAAAAGAATGAAGTAGGACCCTTACCTTACACAATATACAAAAATTAACTCAAAATAGATCAAAGAACTAAACATGAGAGCTAGAACTATAAAACTCTTAGGAAAAAAACACAGGGGAAAAATTTTATGACATTGGATTTGGCAATGATTTCTTGAATATGACACCAGAAGTGCAGGAAACAAAAGTAAAAACACATAAATTGGACATCAAAATTAAAAACTTTCATGCATCAAAAGACACAATCAACAGAGTGAAAAGGCAACCTACAAAATGGGAGAAAATATTTGCAAATCATATATCTGACAAGGAGCTAGTATCCAGAATATAAAAGAACTTCTACAATTCAGCAACAAAAAAAACCGACTCATTTAAAATGGTCAAAGGACTCAACTAGATAGTACTCCAAAGAAGAGCTACAAATTACCAAGAAGCACATGAAAAGATGTTGAACATCACTAATCATTAGGTAAATGTAAATCAAAATCACAAGGAGATACCACCTCACACCTATTAGGATGCCTACTATCAAGAAAAAAATGGAAAACAGCAAGTGTTGGCAAGAATGCGGAGAACTTGGAACACCTGTGAGCTGTTGGTGGGTATGGTACAGCCACTATGGAAAACAGCATACTGGTTCTTCAAAGAATTAAAAATAGAACACCATATGATCTAGCAATTCCACTTCTGAATGTATACCCAAAAGAACGGAAAGCAAGGTTTCAAAGAAATATTTGTATGCCCATGTTTATAGCAGCATTATTCACAATACCCAAAAGGTGGAAGTAACCCAAATGAATGGATAAATAAAATTTGGTATATACATACAATGGAATATTATTCAACTTTTTTAAAGGAAAGAAATTCTGATATATGCTACAACATGGATGAAACTGGAGGACATTATGCTAAGTGAAATAAACCAGTCACAGAAAGGTGACTACTGGGCTGGGCGTAGTGGCTTACACCTGTAATCCCAGCATTTTGGAAGGCCAATGCAGCAGGATTGCTTGAGGCCAGGAGTTTGAGACCAGGTTGGGCAACATAGAAAGATACCATCTCTACAAAAAATTTTAAAATTAGCCAGGTGTGGTGGCACGTGCCTGTGATTTTAGCTACTCAGAAGGCTGAGGTGGGAGAATCACTTGAGCCCAGCAGTTTGAGGTTACAGTAAGCTATGATCACACCACTGCACTCCAGCCTGGGCAACAGACTTACCTCTTAAAAAAAAAAAAGGCAAATACAGTATGATTCTGCTTGAGGTACCTAGAGTAGTCAAATTCACAGAAATAAAAAGTAGAATGGTCTTTGGTAGGAACTGGGAGGAAGAGGAAATGGGGAGTTATTGTTTAATGAATACAGAATTTCAGTTTGAGAAGACGGAAAAAATTCTGAAGATAGATGGTAGTGACAGCTATACAATAATGTGAATGTACTTAGTGCCACTGACCTTATGTTTTAAAATGGTTACAATGGTTAAATTTTATGTTACGTATATTTTATCACAATTAAAAAACAGATAGGGCCCTGTATAGTGCCTCACACCTGTAATCCTAGCACTTTGGGAGGCCCAGGTAGGAGGATTGCTTGAGGCCAGGATTTTGAGACCAGCCTGAGCAAGAGTGAGACGCTGTCTCCACAAAAAAATAGAAAAATTAGCTGGGTGTGGTGGCACATGCCTGTAGTCCCAGCTACTTGGGAGGCTGAGGCAGAAGAATCATTTGAGCTGAGGAGTTTGAGGTTGCTGTGAGCTATAATGATGTCGCTGCACTCTAGCTTGGGAGACAGAGCAAGACCTTGTCTCCAAAAATAAAAAAAAAAAATGAAGACCTAAATAAATGTAATACCTAACCTACAAAACTTAGGAGAAAATCTTCATGACCTTGGATTTGGCAATGGATTGTTAGATATGACACCAAAAGCACAAGCAGCAAAAAAAAAGATAAATTTGACTTTATCAAAATTAAAAACTTTTGTACATCAAACGACACTATCAAGAAAATGAGATAACCACCCCAGGAATGGGAGAAAATATTTGCAAATCATATATCTGACATGTTAAGTGTTCAAATTATATAAAGAATTCATACAACTCAATAAGAAAAAGACAAACAATTTAAAAATGGGGAAGGAACTTGAGTAGACATTTCTCCAAAGAATATAATACAGAAATGTCTGAAAAGCACATGAAAAGATGCTTGACATCATAAGTCATTAGAGAGATACAAATCAAGACCATGATGAGATACCACTTTGCACCTACTAGAATAGTCAAAAATAAATAATTTAATGAATGAAAAATAACAAGTGTTGGTGAGGATGTGAAGAAATCAGAATCCTCATACATTGATACTAGGAATGTAAAATGGTATAGCCAGTATGGAAAACAGCTGTGTAGTTCCTTATAAAGTTAAATATGGAATTACCGTGTGACCCAGAAATTCCACTCCTAGGTATATACTCAAAAGAATTGAAAACAGTTATCAAAACAAATACTTATACATGACTGTTTATATCAGCGCTATTTACTATAGCCAAAAGGTAGAAACAACCCAAATGTCCATCAGCGGATAAATGGATTAAAAAAGTGTGGTATGTCCACATAGTGGAATATTATTTAGCCATGAAAAGGAATGTAGTACTGATGTGTACTACAACGTGGATGAACCTTTAAAACATTATGCTAATTGAAAGACACCAGACACCAAAGACCATGTAGTTTTGATCACATTTATATGAAATATCTAGAAAGGCAAATCCACAGAGACAGAAAGTAGATTAGTGATTGCCAGGGTCTGGGGATAGGGAGGTATGGGGAATGACACTATAATGGGTACGGGATTTCCTTTTAGTGAGATGAAAATGTTCTGAAATTAGATAGTGGCAATGGCTGCACAGCACTGTGAAGGTACTAAATGCCACTGAATTATACACTACAAAATGTACACTTTAAAATGGAATTTTAGGTTATGTGAATTTTATCTCAATAAAAATAAGTGTCCCCTTCACATTACTTATGAAGCTTGTAGGCCAGTGGAAACGCTGATTGATTGGAAATCTTATAGGCCTAAATTGGGTGACATGATAGGATTTAGACAAGGACTGCAAATATCTAACATTTAAGACCACATCTTCATCATTTTTAATTTGTAAAAAGAAAAGAACAGTTCTTTGGTCCTATTTAATAGCCACAATATTAATTTCTCTAATACCAGATACATCCCAACGTATCATCAGCCATCCCATCCAAAATGCATTTACTGGCTCATTGCATTCTAATTCTTGATAAGGCTTGGTTAGTGCCAGAAATAGGGCATGCAGGCCTGGCATCTTGTTACAAACAAAAGCCAACCTGTTGAATAACCACAATGTATTTATCACATACAAATATAAACAACTCTGCCTATGCCCTTCAAGTAGGTGCGGTGTACCATAATAAAGTTATATTCCCAAGGATATCCCCAAATTTTTTTTTCTTTTAGCATATTATAGGGGTACAAATGTTTAGGTTACGTATATTGCCCTTGCCCCACCCGAGTCAGAGCTTCAAGCATGTCCGTCCCCCAGACGGTGCACACCACACCCATTATGTGTGTATATGCCCATCCCTCCTCCCCCTCCCATCTGCCCGATACCCGATGAATGTTATTACTGTATGTGCACTTAGGTGTTGATCAGTTAAAACCAATTTGATGGTGAGTACATGTGGTGTTTGTTTTTCCATTCCTGGAATATTTCACTTAGTAGAATGGGTTCCAGCTCTATCCAGGATAATACAAGAGGTACCATATCACCATTGTTTCTTGTGACTGAGTAGAACTCCATGGTGTACATATACCACATTTTATTAATCCACTCGTGTATTGATGGGCACTTGAGTTGTTTCCACATCTTTGCAACTGTGAATTGTGCTGCTGCCCCCAGGTACTACTTTTAATTATCAAAGTTAAAAAGAATTTTTTAAAACCTTATACTTTTGTGTTAGTATAATTGTTCTTCTAAGAAAACAAAATAACTAGTTGTTTTTTCTATTAATTTATAATATTTAGGTGCATTTTATCACATTGATTTATTGCCTTTTTGTTGGGAAAATTCTTAGTTATGTGCATCTGTTCAGTTCATTGCAGAATCTTTAGTACGCTGGACTAAGGATTAAATGCCCATAGCATACCACACTTATTGTAACAGCCCAAATGCCCCTACACATTTCCACATAATCCCAGGGGGGACTTAATTCTCGCTCTACTCAAGAATGACATAATACCATAAAAATACCTTACTAGTTAATGGTTCTTAAAATAGAGTGTTTGGCCACAGCAGTGTGATGGCACATGCCTGCAGTCCTGGCTACTTGGGAGGCTGAGACAGGAGGATTGCTTGTACCCAGGAGTTCAAGTTTTGAGTGAGCTATGATCACACCACTGCACTCCAGCCTTGGCGACAAAATAAGACTCCATCTGTCTCTGAAAAAAAAAATTAAAATTAAATAAAACAGAGTGAGTTTATATATTTCCAATTTTTAAAGTTAGATAATTTAAATTATCTCTTCAACAAACAGTGATAGTTTGACCTCTTCTGCCCCCATTCGGATGCCCTTGATTTCCTTCTCTTGTCTGATTGCTCTGGCTAGGACTTCCAGCACTATATTGAATAGAAGTGGTGATAGAGGGCAACCTTGTCTGCTTCCAGTTCTAAGTAGGAATGCTTTCAATTTTTCCCCGTTTAGTATGATGTTGGTTGTTAGTTTGTCATATATGGCTTTTATCATTTTTAGGTAAGTCCCATCTATGCCTATGTTGTTAAGCGTTCTTATCATAAAAGGGTGCTGAATTTTGTCAAATGCTTTTTCTGCCTCTATTGAGAAGATCACATGGTCTTCATTTTTACGTCTATTTATGTGTTGAATTACATTTATAGATTTCATATGTTGAACCATCCCTGCATCTCTGGGATGAAGTCCACTTGGTCATGATGGATTATCTTCTCGATAAGCACCTGAATTCGGTTGCTATAATTTTGTTGAGAATTTTTGCATCTATATTCATAAGGGATACTGATCTGTAGTTTTCCTTTTTTGTTGCATCCTTTCCTGGTTTTGGTATCTGGATGATGTTGGCTTCATAAAATGTGTTTCATATCCTTTTCCAATCAACCTCCTCTCAGAGGTAACCACTAATCTGTCTTCTGTCACCATAAATCACTTTTGCTTGTTTCTTAACCTCATAAAATAGGAATCATAGTATGCACTATTCTGTGTAAGCCTTTCACTCAACATAGTGTTTTTTAAATTCATCCATGTCGATGCATTTTTCAGTCATTCATTTCCTTTTATTGCTGTTAGTTCTTCCCTTTTATCACAGTTACTTTATCCATTCACCCATTGGTGAAGGACACTTGGGTTGCTATTATTTTTTTTATTATGAATAAAGCTGCTGTGGACGTTCTTGTACATGTCTTTTGGGTGTGTGTATGTATCCTCAGTATTCACAGGGGAGTGGTTCCAGGACCCCCACAGTTACTAAAATCTGCAGATGCTCAAGTCCCTTATGTAAAATGGCATAGTATCTGCATACAACCTATGCATATCTTCCAATATACTTTAAATAATCTCCAGATTACTTATAATACCTAATACACTGTAAATGCTATGTAAATAGTTGTTATAATGTATTGTTTTTATTTGTATTATTTTTATTGTTGTATTTTAAAAAATATTTGGAATCCATAGTAGGTTGAATCTGCGAATACAGAACCTCGGATAGAGAGGGCCAACTGTGTATGTGTATATATATGTAAAACTTTAACACACACATACATACACACACATACTCATTTCTCTTGGGTATATAACTAGAAATGGAATTGCTAGGTCATAGGGAAGGCATATATTTAGCTTAAAAATATAATGCCAAAATTTTCCAAACTGGTCATATAAATCTACATTCCCACCAAGATCTTCTGTCCCTCAAAATGCACCATAGAAGAAGTGAAAAGAAAAGCCACAGACTGGTAGAAAATATTCAACAAAAGACTAGTGTCCTAAATATAAAAAGAATTCCTACAAATCAATACAAAAAAAGACAACCCAGTTCTTTTTTAATGGACAAAAGATTTGAATGGGCATTTCACAAAAGGATATCCAAATGGCCAATAAACTCATGAAAAGGTGCTCAATATCTTTAGTAATCAGAGGAGTACAGAATAAAATCACAATGAGATACCATTGTACACCAACTAGAAGAGTTAAAATTACAAAGATTTACAATATCAAATATTTTTAAATGATACAAAAATGAGACTTCTAAAGAAGTCTTTTAATTACTTCTTATCCAGCACTTCTGTACCAATCTTATGAAGTAGGTATTATTTCCTCTGTTTTACAGATGAAGAAATTTAGGTTGAGAGTGTTGGCATATCTTTTGCAAGATTAGCAAAGGGTGGCACTAATGTGGTGACAAGGCCCAAAAATTCTCAAATAGTGAGAATATCCAAATTTCTACTCATTTGCAAGATTAGAATACGCACACAATGTCGCAAGGACTCTCACCTAGCTTCTCATCAGTGTCATCTATGAAAAACACTCGCAACTTAATATACGTGGTGAATCATCAACAGGGTCCTGGCGGCAACGTGTCATGTATCTGCATGCAACATCATATTATGGTTTAATGGGAAGGGCACAAGTCTTGAAGTCAGAGTAATTGGGTTTGGGGCCCAGGGTTGCTACTTATTAGTTGAGTGAGTGTAACCTTGAATAAGGAACTTAATCTCTCTGTTTTATTTTCTTTATTTGTAAAATACACCTATCTCATAGAGTTATGAAGAATGAGATAAAAGCCAGATAAGATCATTGAGATAATTAGGCCAAGAGAGTTATAAGCCAAATTGGTGCCTGGGCTTTAAGGATGGGTAACAAATACTTTCATTTAAGTAGTTATTATTGTTGTCTTTAATTTCTTCTGTGAAACTTGGATAATAAAGTCTTACCTATCACTTGTGTTTCCAGTTCCACTTGTCCTATACAGACAAAGAGCGCTATGAAAATGAAGAAAGGCCTGAGATTCAGAAGCAGATGCTTATTGATATGGCCAAGAAGCTACCAGTTTACACAAGAACCGGGAGTGGAGGTCAGTTCATCCAAAGTCAGCTAGAGAGGGAGCTCAGCAAAAATCTCAGAAAAGCTAAGGTCATATATGTTCTCAAATTAGCCCTTTTTTTTCCTGCCATCTTCTGAAAACCACTATTGAGTTTTTTCCTCAATAGTTTATTATAAAAATTTTCAAATACATATCAAAGTTGAAAGAATGATATAGTAAACACCTGTACACCCAACACTGGATTCTACTACTTTACTATATTGCTTTATCACATATCTGTCCACCTGTCCATCCCTGTATTCATCCTCCATCAAGTCATCTTATTTTTCTGATGCATTTCAAATAAATATCTAATATCAGTAAATATCCACCTAAATATTTTATCATTCTTTTTTTGATAAAATTTACATACAAAAACATGCACAAATCTTAAGTATATAATTTGATGTGTTTTGGAAAATGTACACATCTGTGTAATTAAAACCCCTGTAAACATTACCATCACCCCAGAAAGTTCTGTTATGCCCTGTTTCCAATCAATCCCACCCCACCCTACCTCATCCCCCTCAGACAACCACTATTCCTATAGTTTTCTACTGCAAATTAGTTTTTCCTCCTCTAGAATTTTACATAATGGGAATCATACAGTATGTACTGTTGTGTCCAGCTTCTTTTATTCAGCATAATGTTTTTGAGATTCATGCATATTGTTGTGTGTTTCATTTATTTTATTGCTGAGTAATATTACATGAATATATCACAGTTTGTTTATCCATACATTGGTTGATACACATTTGGCTTGTTTCCAGTGCTTATCTATTATGAGTCAATCTGCTATAAACATTCTTGTACAAGTATTTGTGCAAAGATACATCTTCATTTTTATTAGGTAAATATCCACTATGGAATTTTACTCTCAGGTTTCATCTGCATGACTAGAACAGTACTAGCTGAACCAATTCTCCACCTTTTAAAATTTGAAAACAAAGGCTCTTCTGATAAGTCATCCTAATGTTTCTATAATAATAAGGAAGATCGTGTTTCAAAGCTTTATAAAGTGTACTGTCAGATATTTATATTCATATGTTCATCATTTATTTATTCAACAAATATTTATTAACATACTGTATGACAATTGGGGAAATGTTAATGTGGTCTTGGTATCATATGATATTCAGAATTTACTGTTAATTTTGTTAGAGCAATAATATGATAGTGGTTATGATTTTTTTAAAGTGTCCATATGTACTGAAATATTTATGGTTTGAAGTAACACAGTGTTTGGGATTTGCTTTTAAATGATCAAGTAAAAAGCCAGTGGAGGAAATAGGTCAAGCAAAATGGCACAGTACTGATAATTTTTGAAGCTAGGGAGTGGTACATGGAGTTCATTATACTATTATCTCTGCTTTTAGTGTATGTTTGAGAACTTCCATAATACTAATTTTTAAAGTGACTACTATGAGTGAGGCACTGTTCCAAACATTGAGAATACATAATTCAACAGACAGGCAAGGTCCCTTATGGAGTTTAAACTCTGATGAAAAGGAGACAGATAGGAAATTATATCATTTCAGGCAGTAGTAAACAGAACGATGTAATAGAGCAGAGGTTACAAACTAAGGGTATATGGGATGAATTGGGCTCAGATATGTTTTGTTTGATTTCTAATGTATCTTATAAAACTGAATTTGTTACTAGTTTTTAACGGTTAGAATAGTTCCACATACAAATCCAGATTTTTATGGCTTCTCTTGATAGACCATCTGGCAACATTCAATCTGTATATCCACATGGCAAAAATTAGCTGGAACTAAGTAGTGGCAGCCCTCTTCAGGGAGAGCATGAATTCTCAGGTTCCATACAATCCCCAACCGGCTGCCTTATTCACTACTCACTACCCTCTGGACCCTTGATGCATTGATTTGCAGCCCCCACGACAGAAAGTAATAGGAAAGGCTTCTCTGAGGAAATTCCATTTGAGCTGAGACCCGAAAGTTAAGGAACTAGCCATGTGTAAATAGAGTAGTCCAGAGAAACAGAACCAATAGAATATGTATATATATGCATATAAATAAATAAATATGTGTGTGTGTGTATATATATATATATATATAGAGAGAGAGAGAGAGAGAGAGAGAGACAGAGACAGAGACAGAGAGACAGAGAGTCAGAGAGAGGGAGAGATTTTATGAGATTTTATGAGATTTTTATCTCATAAAATCAGCTCATGTGATTATGGAAGCTAAGAAGTCCCACGAGTCTGCCGTCTGCAAGCTGGAGAACCAGGAAAGCTGGTAATGTAGCTCCAGTCTGAGTCCAAAGGCCTGAGAACCAGGAATGCTTATGGTGTAAGTCCCAGTCTGAGGGCAGAATAAGATTGATGTCCCAACTTATGCAGTCAGGTAGAGAAAGCAAATTCTCCCTTCTTCCACGTTTTTTTTCTATTCAGGTTCTCAAAAGATTGGATGAGGCTCACCACACAGGGAAGGGCAATCAGCTTTATTCAGTCTACCAATTCAAATGCCAGTCTCACCCAGAAACACCCTCACAGAGATAGCCAGAAATAATGTTTAACCAAAACTGGGCACCCCATGACCCAATCAAGTTGACACATAAAATTAACCATCACAATTGTGTCAGGCTCTTCTCAACTTGGCACCCATGCACATCTCCTTAAACCATACTTAATCTCCAAATAAAGATAATAACAATGTGATAATTTTATCTAACATGATATAACTATCTTGCATACAACTGAAAACACACTAATCCCTTTCCCAGAAGAGGAAATAAAGTTCTTGAGTGATGTTTACTCTTCTCCTTGGTATCTTGCGACTTAAATACTATGATATAAAATTAACAATACTTAAATATTATAATGTAGAATCAATACATCTTATGTTACAGAATAAAGTAATAAGAGAAAGAGAAGAAAACAAAGGTATTTGAAATACATGTATTTGTGTGTATTCATAACAAAATAAGGAGGCAATACTCATGACAATAACAGTCCTTGTCCCTGTCACTGGTCACATGGTCATAGCTGGTATAACTTCTTTCTTCCATTACCCATTCTACATTACCTTTGCCTTCAGCAGGCACCTCAGCTGGTGTTGTTCTTTACCTGGTGGAGTGACTCAAACCTTCAGTTCTGAAGAGTCTGGGCCATTAGTAGTTCTGCCTGAATTGGGTTGTTGTATAATAGTTTTCCATTGACCTAATCACAGGGCATGGTAATACTAAGAAATGTCCTAAGGCATCTCCTGTATTCTAGACATACTCTTCCTTATCTCCATTGTGGGGTAGTGGTCCAATTTCCCCTTAGTAGCAAGGATCGATTATCCCAGCCAACATTGCACCTGTTTTCTTGGCCTGTTGATTCAGACACATGAGGAGTCCAAAGTGCCTGGTAGCAGTCTTAACTTCCAGTTCAATGGAATCATTGTTGTGTGTCTCCTGGCAGAAGCATTCCTCCCCCTGGGACTAAGACCTCTAGGCCAGGAGAGCAGAAAGTCACAGGAACAGGATGCAAAAATTTTGTTAGTGGGTCACAAGGGTAATAGTGAGTGATGCCACTCCATTTCCACCATCCTGATTCCTGGACCTGTGAGTCCTGACTATCAGAGAAACAGCATCATATTAGGTCATTAAATATGAAATGTCTGATTTGAAATCAAAAGTGTAGTTTATTATATCTCAAACAAGAAGCAGTACAGTTAATCAAAGTATGTGCCTAAGCTATCGACACAGTTTTGACTTCTTAACAGTAGCTTGTTTAGGCCAGCACTGAAGAAGCCTGGAGAGCTAGTGGTGATGAAATTGCAAAAGGCGTTTTCCACAGCTTGTTGAGAATGGAGTATTTTTCCTTACAAGAAGTGGTCCAAAGCCTGGAAGAAGTGGTAATCAGTTGGTGCAAGGTCTGGTGAGTACAGTGGATGACAGAGTTTCCAAGTCCAGCCTCTGTAGTTTGAGCAGCATTGTTTGTGTGACACGTGGTCAAGTGTTGTCTTGCAAGAGGATTGGCCTGTCTCTATTGACCAATCTCGGCTGCTTAATCACAAGCATCCTCATCATTGCATCCAGTTGGTTACAGTAGATATCCACTGTAATCAATTAACTGGGTTTCATGAAGCTGTAGTGGATAATACCAGCACTGGACCACCAAATAGACACCATTAGCTTTTTTTGTTAAATATTCAGTTTTGGACTGTTTCAGCAATTCATCTTTATCAGGCCATTGTGCCAAATGCTTATGATCGTCAAAAAGAATCCATTTTTCATCACGCATAACAATACGGTGTAGAAAAGGTTTGCCTTTATGTCATGTTGTGATAGCAAAGAAAGACAAGCCTCGAGACGATTTCTCTTCTGAAGCTCATTTAATTCATGTGGTACCCACCTATCTAGCTTCTTTACCTTGCCAATTTGTTTTAAATGGTCCAGTATTGTTAGAATAGTAACGTCAAGCCTTGCTGCTAATTCACCATGTAGGTTGAGATGGATTCACTTCCACTAAAGCTTTCAGCTCATCGTCATCCACCTTGGTCTCAGGTCGCCTACGTGGCTCATTTTCAAGATTAAAATCACCAAAATGGAACCTCTCAAACCATTGACGTACCATGCGTTCATTAGACACATCCTTCCCAAACACTTCATTGATATTTCAAGCTGTCTGCACTGCATTAGTTCCACAACAGAACAGAGGCTGCTGTATAAGCTACATGTCTCAAAAAGGGGCTGTCATGCTGCAGCTGTCTATGTTTGGGTGGTGCCTGCATATCATACAGAGCTATCTGTAAAACCAGGCCCAAGTCTTCTCTTCCTCAGTTAAGTAAGAAACTCCCCATAAGGCCATAAGTGTAGGCTGGGAGAGAGAAGATAGTGTAGTAGTAGTGGGAGCCATGGGCATTCGGGCCACTTCTTCATGTAACTTACTTGTGCCTTCAGGGCATGCTTGATCCTGATCACATATATACCACTTCCATTTGATGATGGAATTTTGCCATGCATGCCCAATTTTATGGTTTGGTTGGTCAAATAATATCCAGTTCATGATGGGCAGCTCAGGTCACATGGTGACATGGTTGCCCATGGTTAAACATTCAGTCTTATTAAGGCCCAACTAATAATAAAATATTCTCCTGTTTCTCAAAAGAATAGTTATCTGTGAAGGATGGCAGGGCTTTGCTCCAAAATCCTAAGGGCTTGCACTGCAATTCATGTGTAGGGGCCTGCTTAGGTCTCCAAACAGCATTCCTATCTGACACTGACACTTCAAGCACCATCGAATCTGCTGGATCATGTGGCCCAAGCAGCAAAGTAGCTTATACAGCAGCCTCTACCTTTTGCAGAACCTTCTCTTATTTTGGGCCCCACCAAAAACTAGAAGTTTTGGGGGTCACTCAGTAAATGGGCTAGAGTAACATGCCCAAATGAGGAATATGCTGCTTCCAAAATCTGAAGAGGACCACTAGACATTATGCCTCTTTTTTGGGGGGGGAGGGGTGTTGTAGGAGGGGCAAGATGCAACAATTTATCATTTGCCTTAGAAGGTGTATCTCAACATGTCCCCCACCACTGGACCCCTAGAAATTTCACTGACGTGGAAGGCCCCTGAATTTTTGTTGGATTTATTTCCCATCCTCTGGTGTGCAAAGGTCTTACCAATAGTTTTAGAGCAGTTGCTACTTCTTGCTCACTAGATCCAATCAGCATAATGTTATCAATATAACAGACCAGTGTGATATCTTGTGGAAGGGAAAGGCGATTGAGGTCTCAGTGAATTAAATTATGACATAGGGCTGGAGAGTTGATACAGTACTGAGGTAAGAGAGTCAAAGTAGATTGCTGGCCTTGCCAGCTGAAAGCAAACAGTTTCTGATGGGCCTTATTGACAGGGATGGAGAAGAAGGCATTTGCCAGATTAACAGATGCATACCAGGTACCAGGAAATGTGTTAATTTACTTGAGCAATGAAACCACATCTGGTACAGCAGCTACAATTATGGTCACCATCTGATTAAGTTTACAATAATACACTGTCATTCTCTAACAGCCATTTGTCTTCTACATGGGCCAAATCGATGAGTTGAATGGGGATGTGATAATAATCACATCCTTCAAGTCCTTGATGGTGGCACTAATCTCTGCAATACCTGCAAGAATGCAATATTGCTTTAGGTTTACTATGTTCCTAGGTAGAGACAGTTCTAATGGCTTCTATTGGGCCTTTCCCACCGTAATATCCCTTACTCTACAGATCAGGGAACTAATGTGGTCATTCTGCCAGCTGCTAAGTATGTCTATTCCAATTATACATTCTGAAACTTGAGAAATATCTACAGGAGGTGTTTGGGGACCCACTAGACCCACTGTGAGATGGACCTGAGCTAAAACTCTATTGATCATCTGACCTCCATAAGCCGTGACTCTGACTAGTGTCACCATATTGATATTTTGGGTTTCTTAGAATTAGTGTCAGTTCAGAGCCAGTGGACCATACTCCCCCAAAGGACTGATTATTTCCTTTTTCCCAATGCACAGTCACCCTGGTAAAAGGTCATAGGTCCCTTTGGGGAATACTGGGGTAAAGATTAACAGTATAAATTTTTGGTAGTGTTCTGGGGTCTATTCTCAAGGGGACCTGGCCTTCCTTTTATTCGAAGGATTCTAGGTCTATAAACCAGCTCAAGTCTGTGAATTGATTGAGAGGCCATGACTGTTTTTATAATTCAGGTCATACTTTTGTTCACCTTCCCTTGAACTTTTCTGCTTATACAGATCAAGTAAGAATTTAGTAGGCTTCCTATCTATTTCACTTCTAGGAACACCATGATCAACTAGCTAACACCATGGGTCTGCACAAGTCAGACTATTCTGTTTGCTGCTTTGATTCTATTGTCCATTACGGTAACTATGCCCACCTTGCGTTTAACAGTTGAGTACCACCACTTGGCCCCTGCCACCCCAGGATCTAATTATTTCCATTGCATTTAGGTTTCCCAATTCAGTGACTGTAGTTCCCACTGTGAGATCTGGCCTACAGAGAAGAGCAGTCACAGAGCTCTCATGCATGCTGGGGCTCTATTCATGAATTTATTTCTCACAGTATTGGTAAAAAGTGTGTTTTCTGGATCCTCCCAGTGTGAGTGAGCAGGTCTTAAATGACAAATCCACCCTAACATTCTAATCTCCCTAAGCCTTTGAATCCTTCTTGCTACATTAAATGAAGACAGGTCTGGCATTTCCAGTTCACTCAGTGGGCCACCTTTTGATCATGTTTCAGCCAACCAACAAAACAAACCGTTAGAGTACTTTCTGACTCCCTTACCTGCAACATTAAATGCAGAGTCTCAGCTTATTGAGCTCTTATCAATAAATTCAGCCAGATCCTACTTTATGTTCCTTCCAACATTATCCCACATCTTTAGTATCCATTATCACACATGTTTCGTGGGTTTCTGTCCATGTAATTAGAAAACTCAAGTAGTTCTTTTGGAGTATAGTGGACCTCCTCAAGGGTCACACTTAGTACCTCGACTTTAAGGGGCTTGAGTCTAATTATAAGTTTAGAAGTAAAGAGGGATAGGTCCTAAGGAGAATCAACATTGTCTTGCATGGTGCCTCAGTTTCCTCAGGCAATGCAGGGTTAATTCCTTCAGAGAGGAATGGAGAGGCCAATACACTGGAAGTGGGGGCGCTGCTTCCACTGGTGGTAGGAAGACCTCTTATTCTAGGAAAGAAGACACATCAGAATTTAGGGGCCCAATATAACTATATTTACCCATGTCCCCAACCTAACTTAGAGGACCCCATTCTTGCCCAATCAGTGCCCTCATTTTAACAGTAGACACCCTGTAAGACTGAGAGTTCAACTATCATTGCAATTCAAGTAGTTGCAGGATAAAATTCTCTAATTTTCAGCAATCTCAGTCCTATAGCTACAGGGGACACAGAAATTTTTATGTCATTTATGCAGCACTTGAGCTGGGAATTTGAATACCTGAGCTCATCCTTTTCTTTCACCACTTTGTCCAGTGACATTAGGAGCAACTAGCCAACCTTATTGTATTCTTCAGTTTTTCAAAAATGCTCGACAGTATCATATACAGTCACCCAGCTACTTACTTCTCATAAATGGTTGATTAAGAGCATTCATTGAAAATATTTGGCATATTTGCATGTTACCAGTGCTGTCTTTATTATTGGGAATAGAGTCATTAGCATCTTTAGTCAGAATTTATGAAGAGCCAATTCCAGATACTCTGGAACCAATTCAGAAAACTCATTCTCAAAATTCTGTTTCTCTAGAATCACTGTCAGTATGAAAATCTCTGTTAGTTAGAGTTCTCCAGAGAAAAAGAACCAATAGGTTATACATACACACACACACACACACACACACACACACACATACACACACACATACATAGATATATAATGCATATAATATCTATGTGTGTATGTATATACACACATATATATAATGTATTTGGTAATGTAGTTCCAGTCTGAGTACAAAGACCTGAGAGCCAGGAATGCTGATGGTGTCAAAGGTTGGATGAGGCCCACCCACACTCAGGAGGACAATCTGCTGATTCAAATGCTAATCTCACCCAGAAACACTCTCATAGAGATACCCAAAAATAATGTTTAACCAAATATCTGGGCACCCTATGACCCAGTCAGGTTGAGGCATAAAATTAACCATCACACCATGCAAGGAGCAGAGGGATGATTATCGCAAGCAGAAGAAACTGCAAGTACGAAAAGTCCTGAGTAGGGAACCAGCTTAGAGTATTGCAAGAGCAGATAATCAGCCAGTGTCCCTGGAACATAGTAGATGGAGAGTCGTACAAGATAAGGTCGGAGAGATGGGCAGAGACCAGATGATGCAGGCCACGGTAAGGAGTTTGGATTCTATTATAAGAGAGTTGGAAATCCATTGAGGGTGTTTAGTGGGAAGTGATATGATCTGATTTACATTTTGACAGATCACCTAGCTACTCTGTATAGTAGAAATTGTAAGGGGTAAGAATGAAAGCAGAGTGATCAATTATACAACTCTTGTAGTCATCTAGGCTAGAGATTATGGTGGCTTAAACCAGGACAGTGCCATTAATAATATATTTAAAAACATGCTAAAGGACCTAAATATGCATATCCCTGTCCATTTCTCCTTGACTCAATTATAGCCACAACTTTAGTCACACACACGTTCATTATTACAAATGAACACAAAACTCTGCTGAATTAGCAGTTTATTGTGTTGAATCAGTTGTGTGTGTTTAATATACACTTTAGATGAAATTATTATATTAGTTTAAAATATTCATAATTTTAGGTTTCACACTTAATGACAATCACATTAAACACAGTCATACTCTATCAATGAACATGGAGAAAATAAGAAGGAAAGGAAAATGCCTTTCATCTAAGGAACAAGAAGGAAGGAAGGAGGGAGGAAGGGAGGAGAAAATTATTTTATATATCAGACTTAACAGAGTGAAGAGAACCCTAAAATAAGAAGTCAGGAAAACTATACAGGTCCCAGCCCTGCAACTAACTTGCTGTGTGACCTTGGACAAATCACTTCTTATGGCCCAAGTCTTTACTTTCTTTATCTGTGAAATGGTCAATTGAACCAATTGTTCTAGAATGTCTCTACTGTTCTCCAAATTGTTATTCTAAGAACCACTCTCTTTATCATGTTGTAGGAGTTTTATCCACCTCATACAATCCAACCTCTGGAGACAGGAGATAAATTCTGAATGCTGGCCGAGCACAGTGGCTCATGCCTGTAATCCTAGCACTCTGAAAGGCCGAAGTGGGATGATCACTTGAGCTCAGTAATTCGAGACCAACCTGAGCAAGCACAAGACTGTATGTCTACAAAAAAATAGAGAAATTAGCCAGGCGTGGTGGCACATGCCTGTAGTCCCAGCTACTTGGGAAGCTGAGGCAGGAGGGTCACTTGAGCCCAGGAGCTTGAGGTTGCAGTGAGCTAAGATGACACCACTGCACTGTAGCCAGAGTGACAGAGACCCTGTCTCAAAAAAAAAAAAAAAAAATATATATATATATATATATATATATGAATCCTTATTTTCAGATAGGAAAATCGGGGTAAAAAGAGACTGATTTCTCAAGATCCCTCAAGCAGTTGATAGTATAGTTTATTTTATAATACAAAATCTTATGACAGATTTCCAGATATAAAACTTTTCATCTTCCTTTCCTACTCCAAAAGGCACTCTCAAAATTGATCCAACAAGGAAAACTATATGTACCACAATTCTCCTATGTGATCTACCTTTTGCTTGGCAATTTGAAATGAGTTTGACCATCTATAATCAGTATATAACAAGCCATCCAGATAGCCTAGTAAGGTAGGCTCTCTTGTTGAGCCCTAACAAGTGCTAATCACCTTATTTTTCCTATAGCCGTACGATTCTGTGACCGGTGCCATCTGATCAAGCCAGACCGCTGTCACCACTGCTCTGTCTGTGCCATGTAAGTGACAGCCATATTTCCCCCGGGCTGAGCTTGGCCACTCATAGTTGCCTAGACAACAAAATGACTGATCCTAACATGTAACCATGCCTAGATAAAAACATTTCCTTTCAATCATAATGAGCACATGCCAAAACCCGCACAGGGATTATGATGGTTCAAGCTGTTCTAAAGATAGGAAAGAGAAATAAAACCATATTTTAAAAATAAATTTTTAAATTTTAGAACAGTTTTAGACCTACAGATTTATTGTGAAGACAGTTCTTATATGCCCCACACCCAGTTTCCCTCATTAGTAACATCTTATGTTTGGATGGTACATTTGTTACAATTAATGAACTAATACTGATACATTATTTTTAACCGAAGTTCATACTTTATTTAGATTTTCCTCAGTTTTTCCATTATGTCCTTTATCTCTCCAGGATACCATCCAGGATGCCACATTGCAGTTGGTAGTCATGTCTCCTTAGCTCCTCTTAGCTGTGACAGTTTCTCAGACTTTACTTGCTTTTGATGACCTTGACAGTTTTCAGGATTAATGGTCAGGTATTTTGTAGAATGTTCCTCAATTGAGATTTGTTTGATATTTTTCTCATTATTATTAGACTAAGGTAATGCGATTTGGGGAGGAAAACCGTAAAGGTGAAGTACCATTCTTATTACATCATAGCAAGGGTACATATAAACATTACTTATCACTGCAGTGTTAATCTTGATCATCTGGCTGACATGGTGTTTGTCAGGTTTCTCCACTGCAGAGTTATTCACCACCCCCCCCAATACTGCACTCTTTGAAAGGAAGTCACTGTGCGTAGCCCACACTAAAGGAATGGGAAGTATGCCTTCTCTCCCTGAAGGTGGAGTATCTACATAAATTATTTGAAATTCTTTTGCTTAGAAGATTTTTCTCTTCTCTGCATTTATTTATTTATTCAATCATTTATTTATATCAGTATGGAGGCATGGCTATTCATTTTATATTTTGTGTTATAATGCAATACTACTTTATCTCATTGCTCAAATTGTTCCAGCTTTGTAAAATCCCATTTTTATGTTGATACATATAATCTTCATATCTTTCTTCTTGAGTGCTTATCCCACCCATATTTCTCTTACCTTTGATTCAAACAGAGCCTATAGCCATATATTTTCTTCTTTTATTTATTAAACTGGGTATTGAACAAAATGAGAAGAGACATCTTAGACCTTTTTATTTGTATTAATATCCTGGAATTCCCAATCCCTTTTAAAGGTTGGACTCCTAGGCATGTAACTTTCTGCCAGCATGATCCTATGAAATGTTGTTGTGATTGCCTCATCCTGGGAATAACTGAAGACAGAATAGTTTTGGAGTCACTATGGATGTACTGGAACCATGTAAAAATACTGGTGGGAACTTGAGTTCAGTTAAGAGGTGGTGCTTCATTTCCATAGCCTTACTTATCACACTGTATTTTGTCCCCTTTGTAGGTGTGTATTAAAAATGGATCATCACTGCCCTTGGTATGTCCCTTTGATTCATTTTTCTCCTATAAAAGGGTCAAAGTTGCTGAATATGCGCCCTTTCCTAAGCATGATTATAACATGCCTGTTTCTGCCACCATAATTCACTGGGTTTTTTATTTGAATATGGGACAGGGAGGGGTAACATTTTAAAGCAAGAATAAATATATCTCCAAAGGTATGGTAGTGAATTCCTGGGGTCAGAAAGCTGATGGTCTCCTGTCCATTAACTTTAGCAATTGAGCATAGTAATGACACACAGCACAAATATTTCTCCTCTTCAACATTACGCAATTCAGTTCTGTTGCTAGCTGGCTCTATGTTTGAAATATTCTAGATGGTTGAATTCAACAATTCTCCGAATGTATGCCAGACTTAGAGAACCAGTCTGAAATCACCTAACTACAAAGAGAACATGCCACAACTATACCAAGAGTAGCTGCTAAAACTGTAATAGATTTTTAGCAGCCAGGATCCAGGTTTACTTGGGTGTATCAGGAACCAGTCCAGAACTATTAGATAGGCCAAGTGTCTCTGTGCCTATAAATGAAAGGTGAAACAAGTGAGATGTGAACTTGTTTTTCCAGTCTTTTCTTATTAAGGGACTTCTACCTGTGTTGGGTTTCTACACGACACATAACAAAGCAGCAGGAATAGCATGCTTCCGTTACTTAGTCCACTTACGTATCAATGTGTTCTCAATCAATGGGTCCTGACTTCAAATTAGTTTTTCTTTTTCTTTTTTTAGGGTTAATAACTGCATTGGATTTTCCAACTACAAATTCTTCCTTCAGTTCTTAGCTTATTCTGTTCTCTACTGCCTGTACATTGCTACAACAGTCTTCAGCTATTTCATCAAATACTGGAGAGTAAGTTAAAAACATCTTGAATGATTCTCACCCAAGAACAAATGTATACCCATTCCTATTTGACATTGCTCACCCTATATCTTTTTACATTTTGAAATAGATAATACTGAGATAACCAGAAGGGAAGACACTGAAACCAAGTTTTACATGTTGAATACTCTGAGATATAGAAGGCTATTATTTAAAGATTCCAGTTAAACAAGTTTCTGTCATACATGAGAATTTTGCTAAGGCCTTCAGGAACCTAACCTCTTGACTCCTCCTGATTCTTTATGATGAACTTCTCCAGTTGAGTTGTAAAGATCCACTTCTTAACAGTTACAGATTTGAAAAATGTTGAAACTAATTCTAAATCCCTAGTTTCCTAAGAAAAAGGCTAACAAAGCTCTCCTCTGTTGTTAGAAAATACTTCCTAATTCCCTGTTCAAAGGAGAGTTGCAAAATTCCTGCTGGACAGAAACATATCCTGACTCATCTTTACATATGACCAAATTGAAATGGGAAGTTTGTTTTTTAACTTTGTGTGACAAACACTGGGTTGGCAATTAGGAGAACAGGGATCTGATGCTGGCTCTGTTACCTGCTTCACTGGCTCATTGCCAAGATCAAATGAAACAGATGTTGAAAGTGCTTTACCTTTCAAAATGTGATTCCAATACTTAAAATGAAATCCGAAAAAAACCTTTTCATCTTTCTTCTACTTGAAGATATCAATCATATCCATTTATTTAGAAAAGACAAACTTGAAGCAGATTTTCCAGTTACAAATGTGTATAGGGTCTGGCAGAAATATAGCAAAATATGTTCTTTTTTTATTTTATACTAGTGGACTCCAGAAGATATCCCTTCCCCACAACTCCAGTGCAATTACTAAGATATCTGTGATAAGGGCTGTCCAAACTGAACCTGAATAGCAAGAGACAGATGTGAGCAGAGCTACTAGTTAATACTTTAGAATTGCACAAGAGCCTGTATGACAGGAATGTCTCACCTCAAATGGAGAGGTAAAGCTGTGGGGAAAGAACATGAATCCTGTGACCAGAATGCAAATTATAATAAACTGGAGAAAAAGGAGAAAGGGCAGGCACTGAGAACCTAAATAGCTAAGAACATTTAAATTATCAAGTAGTATTTCAGTCCCTACTAGTGTAAAAAATATAGTGTAGAAAATTATAGCAATGTGTGCTTTTCATTTTCCCTTCAACTTGCCTAATCAGTTCAGATATTTAATAACTTTAAGAATAAGGAATTATATAGTGGATAACAAAATCACCAACTCAGAGACACCAACAAAAGTATAAGCAGAAATGAAGTTTTTCATACATATTCTTCGAATATGAAATGCTTCACCATGCTACTCATCTTGACATCTCTTCCTTGGCCCCTTTCCACAGCACAGGATCTATTTTCTATTGCTCAGGTTTCCACGACCCTGCCTTTGGCATTGTATCTACATGCTAAGCTACTCCCTGAAATGTGAAGAAAATCTGTTGCAGCCAATCAGCTGTGAAAGTATCAGCCTTGGTCTTCACTACAGACCTTTCTTGGTCCCTAACAGTAGGCAACTGTTCAAGAACCACCTTTTACCCTCATAATAGAGTAAACAATATTGCATTTCCCGCATTTTGCCTTTAGCCATCTTAGCCAGTAATCCAATACCACAATGCCAGCCAGGTGCTGTATGCTTTTTTTCTCTCTTGAAAGATGATATTCAGATATGATTTAATCTCCAGAAGTGTGCCAGTATTCACAAGCAATACCAGGGGTAAACATAGCCTTGTCCTTTTCTTATTCCCTCACTTTTTTTCCCACAATGGACTAGCTCATGCCCAACAGATGAGAGACAAGGAAACCTGTCTCGGCTTGCCCTCATAAGGAAAAGGGCATTGGCAGTTAGGGAAATGATTCTTTGTAGTCTCTCCAGCCAGAGAGCCCTTTAGTGTGGTTTAGGGTTGGCTTTCTCAGTTTAATTTTAAACTCCCCTTACAATAAAACATTAACACTGCCATGTATTTTAAAAGCCATGTATCGAGGTGACATGCTGTGTCCCTAAGAACAGCAACTTCCATTTGTATGGTACTTCACAGTTTTTAAAGCACTTTCATATCCATTAACTCATCTGATCCTCATAACAACCCTATGAAGTAGGCAAAGCAAGAATTACTAGTCTCGTTCAAAGATAATGAAACTGAGGCTCTTAGAAGTTAAGTAACTTGCCCAGGATCACCCAGCTTGTAAATTTCAAAGTCAGGACTTTTATCTAAGTCTGATCCTAAGCCCAGCGATCTTACACACTATTCTACTGCCCATTGTTGTTCTGCTATAAAGAAACTCTAGTTCTTTTGGAATAAAGAATTCAGAAGACCATCAGATCGTTTCTCTCCTCTCAATATTAATTTAAACAATAGCTACTTTAATAGGAGATTGATCTTTGCCTCGTGCAAAAAGTAGTAATACACATCTTTCACAGTGGGCCATGAATCTCTTCACAGAGACTATGAATTATTTTAGAAACAAGGTAATAGCGTTATTCTACCAATATTCCTCTGAACTCTCTCTGGTAGTTATTGCTTTGAGCAATTTAGCTTGGTTATCTTCTGAGAAGGTATTTTTGAACATAGGGCTGTCACGCCCTCTTCTAACAAAAAAAGTTTAATATTAAGAATTCTATAAAGGGCCGGGCATGGTGGCTCACGCCTGTAATCCTAGCACTCTGGGAGGCCGAGGCGGGTGGATTGCTCAAGGTCAGGAGTTCTAGACCAGCCTGAGCAAGAGTGAGACCCCATCTCTACCAAAAAATAGAAAGAAATGATCTGGACAACTAAAAATATATAGAGAGAGAGAAAAAATAAGCCGGGCATGGTAGCGCATGCCTGTAGTCCCAGCTACTTGGGAGGCTGAGGCAGGAGGATCGCTTGAGCCCAGGAGTTTGAGGTTGCTGTGAGCTAGGCTGACGCCACGGCACTCACTCTAGCCAGGGCAACAAAGCAAGACTTTGTCTCAAAAAAAAAAAAAGAATTCTATAAAGGAACAACACAGCAGATATGCTTTGGAAAGCAGAAGAAAGTTCTACAAGAGTAATTGGGGTCGGGGGAGACTTCCAGCTCAGCTACACAGGGTGTGGACTGACTTTATTTCAGTCCTTCATGCCCAGCCGTTTCCTACTGCCCATTTAAATGTGAGAAATAAGAAGTAAAATAAATGTGAGCTTTATGCTTTAAAATTTTTCTCAGAAAGTAGAGATTATGAAAGCAAAATCCCAGTCAAGGCAAAAACTACTCAAAAGCAATACATGGAATCTTTCCTATAAATTCAAAATAAACAAAAATCAATCTAATTCAATTGGGGTGCTTAAAGCAAGATTTTGCAGAGGGATAATTTCAAAAAGGAGAGTTTCACGGGTGATCGGTACACCAAAAGGCCAGAGTCCACCACTATACAATGTAGACATGTAACAGAATTCAACTTATACCCTCTAAATCTATTAAAATATTTTAGAAAGGAAAAAGGTAAAGTAATAGAAGTAATAAACACACTTAGCAAGGTAGTGGAAAAAATTTATAAGTTAAATTATGCTAAACTTAAAGCTGTGGCATATTAATATTTTCAGTAGGTCAACTTACTTTTGTCTCCTGTATCCCTTACATTGACTTTCTCACTTCAGGTATGTTATGAATAAATAATAAACGTAATACTGATATTTTAAAATTTTTTAAAAGGAGAGTTTCAGATAAAGGTTCCCGAAGGTTGAAGTCCTTGAGGTAGCTATTTTCTGGGCTACTCTGCCGCCATGCAATTTTCATCCAGACCTCCCCTCAGCTAAAAGCATCTGACTGGCTTACTTCCACTTCTCTGCATCCCTCAAACATATACATCCTGGAAGATTCCCAATATTTCCTTACATAAAAATGAATAAAAATATTCTCTGAGAGAAGAAAAAATCTGTACTATCTGAACTTTCCAAGTGTTGCCAAACCTTAACTTTCTCCTTCCAAACTGGAGTAGATGGTTCTACTCCCCGCCCCCCAATTACTCTTGCATTTGGAAGTTAAGGTCCACTTCACTTAGACTCACTTTTAACTTTATTACTAGAGAGCATTTGGAAAAATTTCAAAGTGATTCATCACACCAAAACAATAATCATCATGGGAAAAGAGGAAATAAATAATAGTCATTTCTCCAACTGCTCACTCCAAAATTGAAAATGTTTTCTTAGGTTGCCTTCAGAAGACAAAATGTTACATGCTCTGCATGCTACAGACCTTTAGAACATTCATTCTAATCTAGGCTGCATGTAAAAAAAAAAAACTGGTGCCACATGGAAAATAAGTTGTCCCAGATAACTATAAAAATATTTATCCACCTACTTTTACAATTGCCTGTAAAATCTTGCTTGATTTTTACTATCTAAACAGCTGTTCCATAGCATGTAATATACTAGCACATTTCACTTCAGCTAGCAAAAAACAACCACACAAAATTTTCAACAGCTTTAAAATCAGGTCATGACTTACAGGTAGAACATTTTAAAATTCTGTTTATTTTAACTTCCTACATACATCGCTGTGACATTTTCAATACACATATGTCCAAGGAATCATGATACGTAAGGAATTCCAGAATAGCCCACCTTGAGACAAGAGGATTACCATATGGCTTCAAGATCTCAAAATAAATGGAATACAAGCTTTAAGAGGTTGTGTGCCAATCATGGCCTGAGTATACCCTTTTCACATTATCCTTTTCTAATTGGTACATTATATACTCTATTTTATACTGAACTGCACTTAAGCAAGGATCCATTTTAGGCTTGTAGGCTGAGATCATATCCACAATGAGTTATGGTCGTCAACAAAAAGAACCATTTTGTAAGAATTTTACAAAATCTGTTTCTTTTTACAAAATCTATTTTTTAAATTACAGCTAGACATTTTATACATGTGAAAAACTATTAATACTAACCTATACAGGAAAACTAGCCAAGCTTTACCACCTTAATCTTTTGTTTTGTTTGTTTATTATTTCTTTTCTAGGGGGAATTGCCCAGTGTTCGCTCTAAGTTCCATGTCCTTTTTCTCCTCTTTGTGGCCTGCATGTTTTTTGTCAGCCTTGTGATTCTCTTTGGTTACCATTGTTGGCTTGTCAGCAGAAACAAAACCACCTTAGGTAAGACTGAATATTAAGACTAGGAAAAAACATATTACTGTGTATCAGAGTGGCCTGTGGATTGTTTCCCAGGAAGAGAAAAACTTCCAATGAAGCGATTTAGCTGCAGTGACACCCCTTAGCCCCCAAACTGAGACAGATGGAAATACATTTTACCAAACTAGAGAGGCATAGTGAAAAGCTTACAGATTAATAAGAGCATTAGTGAATGAAACCCCACACAAAACCAAAAACGACCATTGTTCTTTGTAGTGCATATTGGATAATAGCTCCCCAGATTTATAGCTCAGAAGTTTTCTAAAAGATGTTCACATGAGGAAATGAAGGAAAGAATCAGTACTGAAGGGAATGTCAGAATGAAGAGGTCAATAAAGATAGAAGAATCTAATTTATTAAGCACATCCAAAAATAAGAGTCCTGAGAAAAAAATCCAAACCAAAAACAAGAATCCAAAAGGCTTGAGAAAAAACAATCAAATCGATGAATATCTATAATCATCAAGAAGCTGTGTAGGGACTGTGGACATGAGGTAAACACATCGAACAAATGGGTCTCTAGAAAACGAGTACAAGAGATGAACATATTTTCTGTCAGTTACTCTATTCACTAGGCTGCTATTTGGAGAACTATATTTCTCATAGATTCCAGTACAAAATTTTTTTTCATCCATGGTGAAACAAATATTTACATTATACACAAATCAGTACACAAGGAGTGAGGAGAAAGTGTCCAAATGTTGAATGTTTAGCGAGGATAGATTTGAGGAAAGTTAGTGCAAAAGCCACTAAACTATGGAAATTTGTTTGCTAAGAATGCTAACAGCTAAGAAAGTATTTGCACCCATTTTCTTAATCAAATATATAAGTAGCCCTTGCTAGGGTGGTAGATTAACACATTTCTTTTAGAGGTCAGCTGGAAAGTAGAAAAGTACTAAAAGCTTCATGATAACAGTCTGAAAACGAAGAATGAATGGGAAGTAGTCAGATTCAGCCAAAGGCCAACAGTGAAAGTGTTTGCTTAATGGGATAAATGTGTGTCTAAAAAAAATGTGCACTAACATGGTCCAATTTCTCATAGTCTTTGAAGTGATTACAGTTTACTCATTGGCATTTTATCTGGAGTAAAACTCAGTTTCTTACACTGTAAGCTTCAACATGAACATCTTCATTTCTGAAATGTTTCACAACAAAATCAATATCATTACCATCTCTCTATGTGTCAGTACTTTGGTCTCAGCTCTAAAGATGGCGACTATTTCGCTGTTGTTGCCACTTAGAAAAAAGCAAAGTGCTGTTAAATCTGTTCCTTTACTCCTTAAATCCAGCAGTACAAAATACATACTGCCCCCACAGCTGCTTAATTATTTCTACCATCGTGTGTTTCCCCTACCTTTTTATTAAGAGATTCTATTAAAATAATTCTTTATATTAAATAACAAGCTTA
Source organism: Avahi laniger (assembly GCA_963575035.1). Classification (NCBI taxonomy): domain Eukaryota; kingdom Metazoa; phylum Chordata; class Mammalia; order Primates; family Indriidae; genus Avahi; species Avahi laniger. The sequence goes on from CAUYSK010089578.1 coordinate 45,575, forward strand.
GCTTGTACTACATGATTAAACTGGTATTTACTAAGTAATTTAGCAATAACTAAGAACTAGGGGCCTATGCTACCACAGCAAAAAGATATCATAGTTCCATTGCCGATGATGACACTAAAAAAGATATCATAGAATGAAATCATATTCATAGAGAACTGTAAAATCATGACTGCTGAAATTTTTTCCTTTATTGCTTTCTTCCTCTTTTCTTCAACTCCCCTACTCTGCCCCAGAGGCCTTCTGCACTCCAGTGTTTACAAGTGGCCCCGAGAAAAATGGGTTCAACCTTGGCTTCATCAAGAATATCCAGCAGGTGTTTGGAGATAACAAGAAGTTCTGGTTAATACCTATTGGGTCCAGGTAGGTAAATATTACCATTATAAGAAGTCGATGCTGGACCATGCCTTGAAGCAGCAAATTCAATTTTGATTGTAGTATACAGCAAGTATCAGTCCAATGTGAAACTCTGTTCCCCAAGTTTTCATTTCTAGGTTAGTAAAGACAAATCAGGAGGCAAGGGTATGATAAAATAGACATTCTCATGCTAGTTTGTGACAGCGTAAACTGGAACCAATCTTTTAGAACTGAATTTGGTAATATCTATCCAAAAACCATAAGAATCTACATGTCCATCATCCCAGTAATTCCATATATGGGAATCTACCCTAAGGACAGAGATAAACTATGCACAAAAATGTTCATCACAGCATTATTTACAGTTGATAATTAGGAAACAACCTAAATATCCAACAATATAGGGATGGAGAAATATGTATATATGTACATATCTATCTATCTATCTCTACTGGATGGAATATTATGTAGCAAAAAGTAATGGTTATCAAGACTATGTCACAGTGAAGGGAAATGCTTACTATATTTTTGAGTGAGAAATGTAAAATCCAAAATGGTATGTACACTGTGATTATAAATGTAAATAAATATTTATAGAAGGAAAATAACAGAAGAGAAATATACAAAAATGCTAAAAGTGGTAAGGGTAATAGTTTTAGAAATTATTTTTGTTTTCTCTATTTTTCATATTTTGGGGTAAAATGCTAATATTATTTTTATAAAGGACAAAATTAAAATAAAAACTAGGAACAAACAAAGATTGATTTAGAGACTATAGGTAATTCTTAGAACTACAACAAAAAATACAGGGAAAGCAGTGAACGAGAAATGAACAGAGCTGAGCTTGTGTCCTCCAAGTGACTTCATGAATCAGATTGAACCACCATCAACTAAAATAGCTCTGGAGTAGGGCTTGTTTACAGCCTTCCTGCAGCCTCCTTTAGAGCTCCTTCTCCAACAGAGATACATTCCATTTCACTTATTTGAGGAAACTTTGTTGGGGTAGGATGATAATGAAGGAAAAATTTCTCCCCCCATCCCCCCAGCACTCATTGCCCTGATATTTTCTTTGCATGAGTCAATATTTGACAGGCTCACTTACTTAAGAGATGTAGTATATCCTACTATCTGGTCTATGAATCACAAGACAAAACTATGTCAGTGGGTAATATTGATTAATAACTGTTACCAGCATTATTTATACCCCAGTCACACATATACACACACAAATATGCAACACACCATCACCACATCAAAGGAAGATCTATTATAAAAGGAGTCTTCTCTGAAATAAAGAGCAAAAACAAAAATAATCAAAGCCCATTTACTTACATTCTCTGTAGAGTACTGTCGATAAAAATCTGTCAACTTTCAATTAAGTACATTCATGAACAGGAGAAAACAAATAGGTAATATCAAATGAATTATCCAAAAATAACTCAGATTTAAATTTGGAATGCATTCAGATATATAGACTCAAATGTTCAAACTGTAACCCACTCTAGCCAGAGCCAGCTCAGTTCCTTCCAATGTATCCCATCCCTTAATGGCCAGAGATTAACCAGGGAGGTGACTCTAGCTTACCATAGATATCCACAAAGTGGGATTCCCATATGTGGATAATTGCCCCCAAAATCTACACTCCAGAGATGCCTCACTCTTGCTCTTTCCCCTAGTTCCTTAATAACCTTTCTGCCATGCAAGCCAAATAAATAACAGGGCACTCAATCATTATCTCTCACCAATTCACAGCAGCTTATCTCCACTGTATTCAATGATTCTGAGTCTGCTCATCTTTCTTGAAAATTTAGAATCAAAGCAATAAGATAATGGGATATAAATTGGGGTCGTCATCATTAAATGATATTTATAAAGCTTGCTTGTGTGCATATTGCCATACTGGGCATTGTGGGAAGCGAGTTAAAGAGTTGCTTACAAGCAACAACACTCAACAGCGATGCAGACAAACAAACGAGATATGGAAATTGAGAACAATGCTATTGTAAGAGCATATTCCACCATGGCTTTAGACAATAAGCTTAAATATTCCTAAGAAATGCCCCCATTCTATTTCTAAGAGGATTATGGCCTTCATAGAAAGTCTATGTCAGCTGCAGCAGCTCACAGCCATTCTTTCCCCATCAGCCCTGGTGATGGACACTCCTTCCCTATGAGATCTATGAATGAGTCACAGAACCCACTGCTAGCAAATGAAGAACCCTGGGAAGACAATGAGGATGACAACCAAGGTAAGTAGGATTAGAAGCAAGTCTTGCGCCAGCAGACTAAGCACTATAAAGTCCATGTTAATATAGCCAGTGTAACATGGTGAGTAAATAGTGTCCAGAAAGATTTTTATAAACATATCAACTTCATACATGCCCTCTGGTTGGAAGAAGGGAAGTATGACCAGATTTGTTTAGCAAACATGGTAGCTTCAGTAGTATTACATGGCAGCTTGGCAGGTTGCTTACTAGCTTTGTGATACCATGATTTATATAACCAGTCAGATAAATCAGGAAACATAATAAACAGTGCTGTGCCTGCTTATAAATAATCCTGCCAGGTGATCACTCGTGCTTTGCTTGAATGTGAAGCTGTAATTCAATCAGTGGGAAGCAGTTCACCTTTCTCTACCCTACTTCATTCACATTGGTTGAATTTTGTTTAAATCTTATTCTCTTTTAGAATGGTTTAAATACATTAAAAAATAAAAGATAGTAATGAGGGCAAGCCTCCACCTGCTTGTAGTCTACTTCTCTAAAAGGCAGAATGGCAAAGGAAAAATAAGGAAACAGAACTTTACCCTTCCAACTTTCTCCCACCAGATCACTGGGTCATCGTGAGACTTCTTGTGAAGAATTAAAAGTTAAGTTCTCATGCTATGTATCCCCACTGCCATCCCTATTCTTTGTCTCCACCTATTGCTACTTCTGTGCCTCCAATATTTGCATATGTTGCTAATACCAGCCAGCAGAGAGTAGTTTTTAGCTACTGGTCCCAATAATGCAGTGCCTGGCAGCAATTTTGAGTAGGAACTTGCAATTGTCACACACTGTACCTGAGGTGAAAGAAGCTGAATGAGAACGTGGAAAAGCATTGGGGTGGGAGCAGACATAGAGAGCAAGCCTTTCTAAATTTTCGCCCAGTTAGATTATCCAGGCCCAGTTTCTCTACTCAGAAGTCCAGTTTTATAGAAAAGCATATTACTAGGACTAAAGAAGAGACAAAACCGCCCTAAATTTATAGTTAAAAAAGAAAACAGCCGGGCGCGGTGGCTCACGCCTGTAATCCTAGCTCTCTGGGAGGCCGAGGTGGGCGGATCGTTCTGAGCTCGGGAGTTCGAGACCAGCCTGAGCAAGAGCGAGACCTCATCTCTACCAAAAATAGAAAGAAATTAA
>CAUYSK010089583.1:0-13845 GCA_963575035.1 Avahi laniger
GTGGTTCCATAGAAAACACAGAATTATTTTTTCTAGATCTGTGAAAAATGATTTTGGTATTTTAATAGGAATTGCTTTGATCTGTAAAGAAATTAGTAGCATTTCTGTATGCTAAAAACAGTCAAACTGAGAATCAAATCAAGATTCAATATCCTTCACAATAGCAACAAAGAAAATAAAATACCTAGGAATATATTTAACTAAGGAGGTAAAAGACCTCTACAGGGAGAACTATGAAACACTGTAGAAGAAAATAGCAGAGGATGTAAATGGGTGGAAAGCCATACCATGCTCATGGGTTGGCACATTCAACATTGTTAAAATGTCTATACTATCCAAAGTGCTCTACAGATTCAGTGCAATCTCTATTAAAAAGTGTTGATTATCTCATGTAAGTTATTGAATATTTTACTGAAAGTGAAAAAGAGAATGGTTGTATGGATACTTAAAGTTTCTGCTGAATGCATATCACTTTTGCACCATTGTAAAGTCAAAAAATTGTAAGTTGAATCATCTTTAGTAGGGGATTGTCTATACACACTTACACTAGAGGAATCTCTTCTCTCTAAGCTAATGTCTACACCATTGCTCTCAATACCTCTATCCAGGTATCATCTTTCTCTTTTGTATTTTCTACCTTCTCTTTTCTTTTGTTTTTCCCTCTTCTAACTATACATACTCCATACATACAACAGTACTCCCTTATTTGTGGGGGATACCTGAAACTGTGGATAGTACTGAAGTCAACTACTGTCAATCAGAACAGGAGTTCACGTCTTTTCCATCTTAACCAAGCATTTATCAAGCACAGCCATGACTTTTGCAGTTTGAGGTGCAACAGCAAAACTAGTATGAATTTCTTTTCCCTTTTTCACAGATTTCACTTGTAGAAGATCTATTCTTACCATACATCTCACAAGCCTTAGCATATAATTTTTTCTTTCCTTATTAAATAAAGAACTTTCACTTTTTCACTGGAAGGAAGCATTTCATGACTTCTCTTTGGCATATCTAAATTGTCAGCATCATGACTCTTGTGCTTGGGGCCATGATTAAGTATAATAAGGGTAACTTGAATACAAGCACAGCAATAGAGCAACAGCCAATCTGATAACCACGACAGCCACTAAATGACTAATTGGTGGGTAGCATTGACAGCATGGATACACTGGACAGAGGGATGATCCACATCCCAGGATGGGCGCAGCAGGATGGAGCAAGATTTCTTCAGGTTTTCTTCAGGCTACTCAGAATGGCATGGAATTTAACTTACAAATTGCTTATTTCTGGAATTTTCCATTTAATATATTCAGACCAAGGTTGACTTCAAATAACTGAAACCATGGAAAGAAAAACTGCAGAGGAGGGACAACTGTACATGCAGGCAGATTATACATACACTCAAAGTCTTTGCCATCTGAGAGAAAAGAAAACCACCACCATTGCACATGCAATAAAAAAGAAAGAAAGAAAAGAATAAAACCGCAAGCAGTATTTTGCTTCATGTTTCCCTGTATCTTATCCATTTTGATATTTTTATTCAATCAATTTGCTGAAATAGTAGCCTGTAGGTCTTTCGTCTACTTCCTGATATTTCATCTGCTTCTCACCCTAACTCAGTCTGGATTAAGCTTTCCTCACTGCAGCATTGTCATCGCCCTCTACAAAATGACTGCCATCCCACTTATTAATGAGGAAAGGGGGACTCCCAAAGGTTGTGTAACTTGCCCAGGGTCACATGGCTAGAAATAACCATGTCAGGTTTTAAACCTACTCTAACTCCAAATATTTTTCTCTTAAAACATAATTTTAGTGCATGATAAAGCTCGTGCTTCAAGGAAACATTGACTCAAAGCCTTCTGTGGGAAGGAATAGAGTCATGATGGGTCCAGGTGGGTGTAATGTAGGACTGAGAAACAGGAGCCAGCTTAATCCCTTGCCTGTCCTTATGATATGGGAGGACATATCTGATTTTATGAATACAGAGAGTATTTGATGCCATCTTTTAAATGTCTGGTTTGGCTAACTTGCCACCCACATTAACCTTGAGAAAGGAATGCTAGGGCATTGGAATGTATGACAGGAAAGATTTAGGAATAAGAAATATTCTATTCAAAAGAAAAAAAATGTCTGGAGTAGAAGGTCATGAACTATTATTATGAAAAAAATTGTGTTTTACAAGGCTTTCACAAAGATGGTATTGTCATTTCAAATTAAATAAGAGGTAAAATGCCAAAAAGATATTGTGAGAAATTATAAATTTCATATAAATCAGGAACTAATTTTAATAATAATAAACAATGTTCATTGTGTGGTTATGATGTCCCAGGTGCTGTTCTTGTACATTACTTGTTTGTGTTGTTTAACCCTCACAACAGACCTGTGAAGTAGATAACATGCCTAGATGATTTTTATCCATAAGTTCTATAGTTATCAAGTTCACGTGAATAATATATTAAGCTTTAATTTTAATGATAAATAAATAGAAGCACAACAATATGACAATACCTCAAAAAGTTATTAGTAAATCTTAAAATTAGGCCAGCAAAAGCAAAAGAGAAGTTATGAAAAATATTCACATGGGATGTCAGATCTTCTATTGCTCATTCAAACTGAGTGTGCTTTTCTGAGAAACTTAAAGTGAAAAAATGTATAAAATCATAGTAAAATTTGGTCTAGAAATCCTATATATCACATGTGATGATGTAATGTATTTTACATATTTTGAGACTTAGAGGAAAGATGACTTTGTTAAACTTTTTTTGTCTCTAATTAAAGTTATTAAACCTCTAGTAAGTGGGTGTCAGGCAATTTGGCAAGCAAGGTAGAATAATCATGTATATTATATATGTATTATGTATATATTTTATATATATATATGTACACACATACACACACACACACATGCACACACACACATACATATATATATATATAGTAAGTACCTGCATTAAAATAGGCAACATTTTGAAATCCTTTATAAGAAACAGACAATTTGGCCCATTTGAGGAACAAAATATGAAATTGTATCTTAGGGTACTGAAAGGAAAATTGGGTCTTAATCAGACAATTTATAGCTTGTCGCAGCAGCAACCAAGTAATTATTATCAGGGTGCAGAAGTAGATGTAATTTAACAAGAGTTCAGATGGGACTTTTGACAGTCTATCATAGAAAAAGTTAATGAGCAAATTGCAAGACTTCAGTCTAAGTGCCAACCTAGCTAGAAAACTGATTGTAGCTTAAAATATATAGAATAGCAGTAAATTGTAGCAAATCCTTGTGGAGAGGTGACAAATGGAGTCCTTCAGGACTGATTGCCAGGTCTATTACTTTTTTAACACACTGTATAAGTTATGGTGTCTGAATTAGTTGATAACATTAAGGATCCAATTTGATCTTTTGGAGGAGACGTTATTGGATAGAATAGTTTAGTAGCTCTGTTTTATTTTTTTCTAAGCAATGACTATTTGGACAAATTTTGAACTCTCATCTTGTAGGCTTAACTGAAAGAGAGAATTTCAAATTCATCCCTAGAAAATATATACACCTTCACTACTGCTGTAATTATGTGTGAATTTCTAATACATCCCTACTGGTCAATAAACATATATTGAATACTATATATGAGAACTGCCTTGTGTTGTAAAAATCAATCAATAAATAATCCCTTCATTTTCCTCAAGTGTAGGAGGCATTTGAATACTGGGAAAATTATAGTATACTTTTGTAAGGATGCACAGGGTAAGGATTACAAGAGCACAGAGGAAGGGAACCTGCCTAGTTCAAGAGTTTGGAGAAGTCTTCCTAATAGAAGTAATATGGGTCCAATCTTGATGGATAAGTGAAAAGTCATTAGGGAAAAGAAGTGGTGAAAATACAGAAGAGGGTACTGTGTATGTACAGGTAAGAGAGAGCATACAATGCACTCAGAGCACTTCAAGCATATAATCCAGAATCTAGTAGTAGATTGTTTGTAAAAATGGCTGTAATTATTTCCCGCCCTGAATTCCCATCAAGAGGGAATTTGCTCTTCCCATCAAGAGGTTGAGTCTATTTACTCACCCCTTGAATCAGGAGTGGCTTTGTGACTTACTTGGCCAACAGAATGTGGAAAAAGAAATATGCCAGTTCTGAGCATATACTTAAGAGACTTTGACACTTCTCTTCACTTTCCTGGAAACCTGCTCAGCCACCATGTGAGAAAGCATGAGTTGAGCTGCTGGAGAATGAGAGACCATGTGAAGCAAAGACAACTGTTCCAGCTGAGGCCACCCTAAAACAACCTGCTACAAGCCAGCTTGGCAGCTGGTCACAGACGTACAAGTGTACCCAGCTGAACCCAGCCCGAATCTCCAAACTGAGCAATATATTATAAATGATTGTTGCTCAAGTCACAGTATTTGGGGTCATATGTTATGCAGCAAAGCGAACTAATACAGTAATATTTGAGGCTGAATGGAAGAGCAGGGTAAAGACTATGCTATGTCTTTTGGGCTTTATAGTAAAGGCAGTAAGACTAGTATCCTAAAATTTTAAGTTGTGATTTTTTTCTAATATATTTGTAGTTTCAGAAAACTCTAAATGTATCTTGCAAGGACAGTAAAATGGTACCATCTATAATCACTTATTTTTGAGTACCTGGAGGAAAAAACAGTATTTAAATATATCTAATGGTTGAAACAGCTTTGTACATGTCTAATTCCCAAGTTGGATTCAGCCGTGCCAGAAAGATGTAATCCTATCCTATCTCATGAAAATGCACTCAGGAAAGTACATTCCGGGGAAGGAGAACACTCCCCTTGAAATGGCTTTCTGTAGTCTGTCTTATAATTTATGATATTGCTGCCCAGAATCCCTTCCTGTGCTTTAGTTTTACCAACCTATCTTTGTCCTTTTTCTTTATTCTCATCTGCATGTTCCTAATAATCTTATATATAGTCTGAAAATTGTAAGTTGTCATATAGAAGCTGTTTGGTGGATGTAAGGTGATGAATGTCCTTTAAAGTGTATGCTGCAGCTACCTTTGACTGAAGCATGTGACACAGTCACCTATGAATATACAAGATTGAACAAGTAACCTCTGATTTACAAAGCAAATATTATGCCAGGCCAGCACTCACACTTCTGGGGAAATGCTCTTCTGCTAATAGCACAATTGAATGTGGTGTTGTTTGAAAGCAGAATCAAGGTGAGGCTCAGGGAGAAGAAATGTTGCTTTCAATCTTTTGTGTTTTTTTCCTCCAAGAATAGGGAGGACCACAAGACATTTGTCACATTTCCCCATGGACTAGCTATATATTTGAAAGGTGTATGTGTGTCCTAGTGCAATAATCATTGATCTTGATCCTTGATATCAGTGATTATGGTTAAATAATCAGCAGCGATTCACTGACCATCTATCCTCTAATCAGAATGATAATAGTTTTGAAATGGATTCAAAAGAAAATAAATCCCTGACTTCAAGGTGCACATGGATAGGCAAGGCTAACCAACCTGAGGAAAAATTAGAGAACAGCATATTTATAATGTTCTATTTTATTACAAGTACAGCAAACTAAATTTGAAAACAGGGTCACCAAGTGTGCATGTTATAGAATTTCAGAAGCTTATTTCAATTGACTGGTCGGTCATATTTCATACTTGTCCTGTTCTGTCTGATGTAATTCCTTAGATGGCAATAATATTATTGCTGAGAAATTATTCTTCTTCAAAGGTATTTTTCTTTATAAAAGGGGTAGGAGGCAGAAAACCATTAGAAGCCTGTTCTCTCAGCAACCTTATTTCATGTCTACATTCTGAATCCCATTCTTCCATCTCCTCTCTGATGAAGGGCTTTGAAAAAGTTCATCAGGGGCAAAGTTAATTGGGTTCCCTTTGCTCTCTTAAAAATGTCTTCTCTCCTCAGGGATTCCTCAAGTTCCCTGTCAAGAGCCACTTAGGGCAGCAAGACATCTTTAGACGTCTCTCTTCTCAGGGGAGATAATACGTATGTGACTGAAAGGTGGTGTTTACACATCAGGGGGCAGTGAGCAAGATTGTCAAGCAGGTAAAGTTCGTCTCAGTCTTCTTCACCTTCCCTTTCTGAAGCCTCATCCTTCCACTTGGGTTCCCCCAGCATGTGCTCAAGCGGTCGGCTCTCAGGGAGAGCTGCTCACCTGGGGACCCATCCGGATCTGCCTGCTGCGCAAATAATTCTTGACTTTTCCATGTCCTCCCCTCCCTGTCCCAGCGTGTCTAACATAAGCCCATTCTCTTCAGACCTGTTTTCTACTAGAGAGTGACAGACCAGCTTGTATTAAGATAGCAGTAGGTTTTAATGACACCCTTTCACTCTTTACCTACCTGTGATGTCACACAGCACATTTCAACAGGCGCTTTAAGGGCACAAATATTGAACTTAAAAATAGGAGAACAATTTCAGCCATGGTGTGTGGTAATTTGGTAACTTTAAGCAGCCAAAAAACACTTTTAAAGCCTTCTTTTTGTTACAGTTACCATTTATTCTTTCCTTTTTCGGGGTTGTTGAGAATCAAGTACTTTTGATTCTATTTGAAGAAAATGTAAAAATGCTGGAATCGCTCAGCTGACTGCCTTACCTCCTCTGCCAAAGCCAGCAGCAAAACTTTGAACGTACCTTCATTTGAACTTTTATCCTAATAAAACAAAAACACATTACATTTTAAAACTTTATATTTTTGTGCTTTAAAGGAGAAAGAAAATTGTGTGGTGTGTGTGTGGGTGTGTGTGTATGAGTGTGGGTGAATTTATCTCTGTGTATGTATATGCTGCAAGATGGTTCTCTGGATGGCTTTGGACAGACTCAATTTTCTCCCATTTCTCACTTGTACTTCTCAAGAATAATTGTGGAATGTGCTGAGAATATAATATCCTGAGATGGGGAAGGGACTGGCTGGGACATCTCAGCCTCTTCCTCTCTGCCCTAGAAACAGGATGTCCTTCAACACTTTAGCCCCGTGTGTCTTGGCGCCCTGGCATATAGGGTACATAACCCGGGCACGCTGCCTTTCAGCTCCCTCAGCTGTGGTTCAAGTGGGACATGCACGGTGGAGACACCATATGGTCTGGGCGCTTTCATGATCCTTGGGCAACTGGCTCATAATGAACTCCAGGCTTCTGTTGTCCCTTGTGGCCTCTCTGTATGTAGTAAATCTGCTTCATGTAGCTTGTTGTGTGTATGGATATTCTGTCTCATCAGACTCAGACAAGCTGGTAACCAGTGCATGGTGAACCTGCTTCATACATGTGTACGTGTGGATGATTGGGTTTACAAGGGGCTTGTCTTAGCTTTCTATCACTACATGGTACAATATCATTTTTATTGTTTCACACATTTAACAGCTTAAAACTGTGCCCATTTAAAATGTCCATGGTCCAAAGTGTGGGCATGGCTCATCTGGGTTTTCTGTTTAGAGTCCTACAAGGCTGATATTAAGGTGTTGGTCGTGACTGGGTTTTCATCTGAGGGTCAGGATCTTCTTCTAAGGCCATTCAGGTTGTTAGTAGAATTCATTTCCTTTTAATTGTAGGACTGAGGTCCCTGCTGAATTTTAGGACTGAGGTCCCTGTTTTCTTGTTGTCTATTGGCCAGGGCTGCTCTAAGTTTCCAGAAGCTGCCTGCTATTCCCTGCCATGGGGCTTTCTCTACAACTTTGCAGTTTGCTCCTTCAAGGCCAGCAGGAGAATGTTTCTGATGCTGTGAATCTGTCTGGCCTCTCCTTTCCCTTACCTCTATATTCTCTTTCAAAAGAGCTCACCTGAGTAGGTCAGGCCCACCCATACTCAAGGGTCAGGGATCGTACAGGATGTGCACACCATGAGTAGAAATTTGGGAGGCTTTCCTAGAATTTTGCTTACTATAGAGCTTGTTTTGTTTTTCTTCTATATATTCAGTGAAAGAAGCAGAAATTAAATGAGTAGTTGTAATAAAAAGAGAAAATAGGAGCCCTCTATGAGGCCCTAGCTGCTATCTCTGCTGAAACCAAAGACCCAAACACATGGAACTCTCTGCCTTTCTCTGGAGATGGCGTTGTCCAATAGAACTTTCTGCAATGATGCAAATGTGTACTGTTTTGGACATGTGGCTGCGAAGAATGAGAAATGTGACTAGCAAACTGAAAAATGAATTTTTAAATTTTTACTTTTAAATAATTTAAATTTAAATTTAATTAGCCAGATGACTCTAGTGGCTACCATATTGGAGAATACAGCTAGAGAGAAACATATAACTTCCAGCCCTTCTTCACCTACCAGAAGTACAGACTCACCTCCCACATCATGAAATATTGTGTTTGGTGCTTATATCCTGTCTTTATTCTCCATCCGTGCCTGGGATTTCAGTTTAAATCCCAGCTACTATCTCTGTATCTTTATTTTACTTCTGCCTTTGTCTTTTTGCCAAATTCACAGTTTTAGATATTGAACCATTTCCTATATAAATTCATAATTGGAAAAGATCTTAATGTCATGTAGTCCAATATCCCAAAATAGAAATCTTTCTCATCGCTACCTGTGTCACATACAAGCATCCCAGCATAGACTGTTACCTTTACTGAGCATTTATTGTCTGTGCAAGGCACTGAAGTAGGTGCTTTATATGTAGTTTCATTCAATCTTCACAACAATCTCATGTGGTATTATTATTCCTATTTTAAAGGTGAGCAAACCTAGTCTTGGAGAAGTTAAGTGATTTTCTGAAGTCTCACAATTATTTAGTGCTGAAATAGAAATCAAACTCAAGTTCTTTATCTACAATCACCCTTGATTTTAGCTTCTAAACTACACTACCATTTATAGTAAATGCTCTTGCAAAGTTTAATCAAGCTGTTTCCAGTATTATTAGTGATGGGGACCCCAAAGGCCTTTCAGAGCTTCTTCTAAAAAATGGCTAAGTCATCCACTTCTCTGGGTTTTCTCCTTCAGATTTTTTTTTTTTTTTTTTTTTGAGACAGAGTTTTCCTCCGTTGCCCGGGCTAGAGTACTGTGGCATTGGCCTAGCTCACAACAACCTCAGATTTCTGGGCTCAAGAGATCCTCCTGACTCAGCCTCCCCAATACCTGGGACTACATGCCTGGCTAATTTTTTCTATTTTTAATAGAGACAGAGTCTTGCTTTTGCTCAGACTGGTCTCAAACCCCTGTTCTCAAGCAATCCACTGTGCCTGGCCCCTCCCTCAGATTTGATCCAGGTTTTAAGTGTTGTTCCATAAAGCATGAGCTGTACAAATGTGCCATGCTTTGATCTTGTTCTCTAATCTCTCTTCCAACAATTTCTACTCATTGTTCTCAATTTACCTCTTAAGTTGTTCTAAACAAATGGATTCCCTTAGGTTTTAGGGTAGAGATTAAGAGCCAGGATTTGGAATTCAGGCAGATGTGAGTTTAATTATTGGCTCTACATTTTATGAGTTGTGTGACCTTCCATTTCTCCATGCTTCTTTCTTATCTATAAAATGGGATAAAAATATCTACCTCAAAAAATTATTCCAAGGAAGAAATAAAAGTTTAGTGAAGCATCTGGCAGAAAGTCTAGCATTTAGCAGGCACTTAGTAATAGGCAGCTACTCTTAGTATAGTCCTGTTATAATTGGAGACAGCTTTTCATAGCCCTACCCCACCCAGTTTTTTCCACCTTTGGCACAAAATAGTTCTTTCAGTGCTGCCTCTGGCAACAAATGGTTAAGTCACTTGCTTCTCTGGTTTTTGTCCTCTGAATTTCATCCAAGTTTTAAGTGTTGCTCCACAAATTGTAAGCTCTAAAAACGAATGTATTTTATGAGCTTTTATAAATATGAAAGATTAATATGCTTGTATCATGTTTGAAGCTAAATCAGATGAATAAGGTTGTCCCTGCAGTCAGAGCAGTATGAACTGCATAGGTTTTTACAGGAAAACATAAAGAAAATGTTGTCTGTGATAGAGAAGTAAGAATGAGATCCTGATATAATGCAACAGTGTCACTTCTGCTGCAGAGGGTTTGATTACACAAACTTCTAGGTCCATTGCAAAATAAAAACGTGAGGCCACTTGTTCAAAAGGCAAGAAAAAATGGAAAGTATTAAAATGTAAAGCTTAAAAAAAATAAAATGTAAAGGTTTTTCTTTTCTCCTGCAGTTTCTCTCTTGATTTGTCAGGATTTGTTATATTTGCTATTTAATGTTCTAAATTGAGAAAAATTAGCCCCTTTAATTTTAGCATAACTTTTAATCTTATGTTTATATTATACAATGCTGGTTTCAAATGCAAAAGTAACAGCATTTAACTCACATCCAGAATCACCAAAATTGCATAATTCATATTTAGTAGCTTACATGTTCATGTTTATTGTTTTTACCAGAAAAATGAAAATACTGCATAAACCTAACTCAAATGTTTTTATTTCTCTTCTTGAAGTATGTTCTTTCTACAAACACACTTTACCTTAATCTTTCTGAGTAAGGAAAAATTGAAAGGGAAAGGATCCGTGAGTCACCTTATCTTTCTTTTCCTTCTATTTCGACATTTTTGTCATTCATGTTTGGTTAGTACAGGGAAAATAACATGAGTAAGAAGGATGTAACAGGATTCCTTGATCATTTGTGTTTCTCAGAATGTCATTGTATTCTTCCTGTTTTTGAAGCAAGGTCTGGAAAGGAAAGGAAAGGATAGCATCTCATGGTTGTCAGCTTGTTTACTCAGTTGAATAAGTAACTCACTTACCTTGTACTTGCTTTGAGTCTCACTGAACTTTAATGTGTGGTGGTTCCACCAGAATTGTGTTCTCTCAGTGTAACAGAAAAAAATGGTCTGAAAAAGGGCAAAAATATTTTCTATCTCTTCAAAACTCCCTAAACCTTTTTAAAAACTAAAACCTACATCCCTGCCTCATGCCAGTGGTCAGGAGGGGCAGGAAAGTGTTCTTTGTTCTTTGTGCCACAGGAAATGGCTCAGGGGAATTGCCCAGGTGGAGGTCACAAGATTGTCTTAGCCAAAAATGGGACTATGGGATTAATCAGAACCTTTAAAAGTTCTGTACTTCTGCTCAGAGGCAGAGCATTGTTACTTTGAGATGGGAGTCTGCTGACCTCCTCATTTGCTGGTAAATTAATAAAATTCTCTTTCCTTCTCCTCAAACTATTTATCCTCCATCTTCTGATGTGGCCTTGGGGACAAGTGCCGAACTTTCGACAACATCAGGATGCTGTGAACACTATATTCTAATGTGGGAGCATGAAGTGGTATACACATATGGTGCTTATCTTAGCTTACAAAATACAATTCAAAGGTAAAATTATTAAGAATTTCAAGACAGCAACAGGGCAGCATAAAGTCAAATGTGAGGAATTTCTGTACATGAATCATGCGTGACAGTGTAGATTACACACCCATGAAGCTAGCCTTCGTTGAGAGAGGGAGAAATAAAGTTTTGGTAAATTTGAATTTTGATTTAATTTGAAACTTATTAAAAAAATCCAAATATGCTATTATTTCCATTTACTCTTCACTCAGATTTATCAATTGTTAGATTTTTTTCCATTGGTTTTATAATTCTCTCTCTCACTTTTCTTGCCTCCTTGTCTGTGTCATGTGAATTTTTTTCCTGAGCAATATGATAGTGAATGTCAGATAATACCACTTTATTCTAAAAAATTAATTTTTTATTTTCTAAGAAAAATAACATTCTTTCATAATTTCTATGGTTTGAATGCTTTTTTTCCCTTCAAAACTCCTATTGAAACTTAATCTTCAATGCAACAGTGTTGAAACGTGAGACCTAATGAGAAGTATTTAGACAATGAGGACCTTACCCTCATAAATAGATTAGTGCTGCTATAAAAAGGGCTTGCAGGGGTGAATTTACTCTCTCTCACTTTTCTGCCATGTAAGAACACACTATTCATCCCCTTTTTGCCCTTCTGCCTTCCTTCATGTGAGGATACCACAAGAAGACCTTTAGCAGACACTGGATGCTCTTCCTTTGATTTTGGACTTCCCAGCCACCAGACACACAAGCCAATAAATTTCTATTCATTATATATTACCCAGACTTTTATATTTTGTTAGAGCAGCACAAAATGAGCTATGACATAAATTGGTACCAAAAGTGGGGTGTTGCTAACAAATATCTAAAATGTGGAAGCAAAAAAATAAATAAATAAATAAGATGTGGAAGGAACTTTTGAACTAGATAATGGGTAAAGGCTAGAAGAATTTGAAGGAGCAGGCTTTTAAACATCTATACTTCTGTGAAAAAAGCATTAAGGGTGGTCCTGTTGAGAGCTGTGAAGAAGAGGAAAACTGTAGGGAAAGTCTAAAATGTCTTAGTGATTACTTAAAGGGTGTGAACAGAATTTTGGTAGAAATATAGATAAGAAAGGCCATGTGGATGGGATCTCAGATGGAAATAAGGAAAAAGATATTGGAAACTGAAGGAAAGGCCTTTCTTCTTATGAAGTGACAAAGAACTTGGCTGAATTGTGTGCATGCCCTAGGGCTTTTGTTGCTGTAACTGCAATGGGGTTTTGACCTAGGTCTAGTTGCTTGTAGCACAAAGATCTAATTATTGAGATAAGGAAGATTGCCAAGGAAGAAAGAAATTTGAATAGGATAGATATTTTTTTGGGAGAAGGAGAGAAGCTGTCTTAAATCTATCTCTCCATCTAACAGAGATCATGGGCTTTAAAAAGAAGGGCCAGGTGCCTTGAGGCAGATCATGGTGTAATTAATAAGGGGCTACATGCATTGCAGGCAGGTTGTGGGGGAGGGTGAATGTTCGCTTCAGGAAGTCTGCCCAGGGGCCTTTAGAATCTCAGTTCCTTTGTCTTTCAGAAAAACCACAATTTCTGAAAAACAATTCAAAAAGTTAAGCAGTTAGTTAAGGGAAAGGATTATTAAAAAAAAAAGTAAGGGTTATTGAAATTTGTTCATGAGGCTAGTTACAACTTTATGGAAGGCAGAATTTAAGAGCCATGAACGAGGATATCTGGCAGAAGAGATCTGTGGATTGCAAAGCTTTGAGCAGGCTGTGTGGCTTCTCTTAACTGCATATAATAAAATTTTAAAGAGAGCAATGACCTAAAGACCAAAATATACAATCAAAAGGGAAGCAAGACATAGCCATGTAAACAGTAAAAAGTTCTATTTAGGAGAGAAAAACCAGTGTGGTGGCCAAGTGATCATTTGATAAGAAGATTAGGGTGGATAGAAGGAAGCCAGGTGCTATTCCTCAAGACAATGGGAGAATGACGCTAAAGGCATTTCAGAAATCATCAAGCCTGCCATTCCCTTCAAAGGCCCAGAGTGTCAGGGCCTTGAGGGCATGAAGTTTTGAGGGAGAGGTCCAGGGTACCCATGGGACCTTAGTGCTCACTGTCCAAAGCCACCTCAGGCCTCTGCTCCCCTCATTTTGATGCAGCACTCCTTGGCCACCTCAGCTATGGCTCAAGCATGCCCAGGTGTGGCTCCAGTCACCACTTTGGAGGTACAAGCCATAAACCTTGATGACGTCCATGTAGTACTGTGAACTAAAATAAAAATCTTGAGTCCCCTAGCTGACTGAATGGACCCCTTCTTGGTCAAGAGGACCCCAGAAATACTCTAAAACTAAGTAACTAGTCATGAAAAGGGAGGTCAGACATGCATCATCATGCCTCCCTCCCTCCTTGGAGATATCCTTTGTAACTCATTAACAGACCTAATGCTATGGAAGTCAAAGTTTGTGCAGGTCCTCAATTTACCCAACAGATCTCATGAGTCTGACTGTAAGTCTGGTGGCTTATCTCTGATTAACAGAATTCCCTGTCTTACTTTAAAACATTGCAAACCTTTAGACAAAGCTTCATTTCTTT
>CAUYSK010089585.1:0-91639 GCA_963575035.1 Avahi laniger
CCCCAGCCAAGTCCCAGAGGGCTTTTAGGTCCAGGTGCAATTAGTCTGATTTTGATTCACAGGTTGACAATTCTGCTTGGCTTAAAAATATCCAATTCTGTAGAAACCATTCCTGTAAGCTCAGAGATCTATTCTGCATGACAGATGATGCAATTCAAAAAAATGTTTTCTTGAAGGCAGGAGCCTTTATATTAATAAGTGATCAATTTACTGCTCTACATTCTTTAAACCATTGTACCCATATTAAGATGCATTCATTTGGAAAGTTTCCATTAGGGAGGAATTGGGACCTTCCCCATACAACTCCCCATGTTTGACAAAACAAGACATTCTTCTTTAGGCATTTGACCATACGCTTTTCACTCCATTACTTTAGCATATCTCTTCTTAATTTGTTTTCAGGGAAAAATGGAGTAGAGTTGATAACCTTTACACACAGACTAGTATTCCAGTCTATGGACACCTGATAGCTTAGTGTCTCATTCCTGCTGAACATAGAGACAATAAATTTCTTTGTAACCTCTTAGAGTGTTTTTACATCAAACATACACCTTACTGTGGCACCCAAATTTAATTGAATTCAACAATGAACTTGAAATGAAAAGTGATGCTCTGTAGCATAAATTATCTCACATTCTGTCCCTTCCTATCTTTATGATTCTTGTTTTAGTCCAACTGTAAGTCTTTCTCTTGAATGAGTATTTCCTCTGCAAGAAGATTGTTAACCTCCAATATATTGTTACTAAACTGCCTCAGCATTTCTTCCCACTGACGTGGGAACAAGGGTAGACTCATGTTCTGCAGAGCCTGAAGTGTATACAATTCAGGGGGTGGGGGGAGCAGGCAGCATCTTACAGATTTTCGGTGTTTTTCAGGTAGGGAGTCAGAGAGGTATGTCCCTAGGTGGTGATGGTGGGGCACTCTGATATAGCAATTTTATATTAACAGGGGAAAGTTTCAAAATGGCAAAGCACAACTTTCTAAGATTGGGTGTTGAGTTTTTTTCTAGTCCAAGCCACAAATAAGAATATTACTTGAGTCTTTAGAAGGTTCTGTGTTAAATTAAGTACATGTTTTACCCTGATTATTCCTCATATTCATAATATGAGGTAGGTATTTTAATTGTGTTTTTTGCAGATGAAGAAATTGGAGTTGAGGGAATTTAGGAAACCTCTAGAATGAAGCTGATTTAGGACTTGAAACCAGGCAATTTGACATCAGGGCCTGTGGTTCTAATCAGAATGCTATCCTGGCTCCTGAAAGGCAGAGTTCTTCCAGGTGATCTTTCCTTGTGTAATATTTCCTCCAACTTTTCAAAGTTATTAATAAATATCCCTCAACCTAAACAATTGCAATAATAGCAAGGAAGAATGGTGATGAGAACTAAAAACATGTTAATAAAATTCAGGAGTACAATCAAACTTTGTAATTTTTTTTTCCTTTATTTGTATATATTCATGGGGTATAAATGCAATTTTTCTACATTGGTGTATTACACTGTGGTGAAGTCAGGGCCTTCAGTGCCTCCATCACTGGAGTAACTCACATTGTACCCACCAAGTTACCTCTCATCAACCACCACCCTCCTCTGACCTCTCAAATTCTCTATAATCCATCATTCTATACTCTTCTTCCATGTGGGACACATTATTTAGCTTTCATTTATAAGTGAGAACATGTGATATGTCTTTTTGTGTCTGAATTGTTTCATTTAACATATTGCTGCAAAAGACACATTTTTATTTTTTTCATGGCTAAGTAGTTTTCCTTGTGTATATATACCAGATTTGCTTTATCCAATTCTCCACTGATGGACACTTATGGTGATTGCATATCTTTGCTATTGTGAATAGTGCTACAATAAATGTATTGGTGCAAGTATTTTTTGGTTATAATGATTTCTTTTTGTTTAGGTAGATATCTAGTAGTGGGATTGTTGAATTTTACAGTAGCTTTATTTTTAGTTCTTTGAGAAATCTCCATACTGTTTTCCAGAGAAATACTGATTTACATTTCCACCAATAGTATATAAGAGTTCCCCTTTCTCCACATCTTTGCCAACAACTGTTTTTTATCTTTAATAGCTATTCTGATTGGTGTAACATGATACCTCATTATTTTAATTTGTATTTCTCTGATGATTAGTGATGTTAAACATTTTTTCATATGTCTGTTGGCCATTTATCTTCTTTTGAAAAATGTTTATTCATGTCCTTAGCCCACTTTTTAATGGGGTTATTTGGTATTTTTTGTGGAGTTGTTTGAGTTCCTTGTAAATTCTGGATATTATTCCCCTATGAGATGTATAGTTGCAAATATTTTCTCATTTCACAGATTATCTGTTCATTCTTGATTATTTCTTTTGCTGTGCAGAAGTTTTACAACTAAATATTTATAAAGTAAATAAGCATGATCATAACTCTGTTAGACATAACTATACTTATTCATGTATTCAATATATACTAATATTTCCTGTGGGCCAATCATGATAGTTGCTGAGACTCCTGAGTTAAATAATGCACAGTCCATAACCTATAGAAGTTCATAATTTAGTGGAGGAGACAGATAAGAAAAATCAAAATCAGAATGACAGATTGTTCATATATCTGTTAATAATACAACTTTTATTCAGATATGGCAGGTTTTAACTATTGCTTTCATCTTGATTTGTTATTATTCTCTATCTGGAAAAAGTGTTGATATTAAATGTTTTTCCTTGCACTATTTACTACTGAATTTTCATCACACAAATACACAAATTATATTAGGATTAAGGTAGAGTCCATCAGATATCTTAAGCCTATGCCTCTTCCTACACTTTCCCTCCTATTGCCTAATTTTAAGACACCCTGGGCTCTTTCCATAAGATCTGCCATATTTCCAGGGGATTGACCCCATACATGGAGTCATGAGGGATGTGTCTGTATGTTTCCCAGCACCCATCCTAAAAGATACTATAGAGCAGTGGTTATTTTAGGCTGAGCCCTCCCTGCTTTTGTCCAGGTAAGAGTTTGGGAAGTTAAACAAATGAAGCTCTGGGCTCCCTACTCTCCTTGAACAAGTCAGTTCCTACGAGTTGTTGGAATTTCGCATAGGCCTTCCTTTGAAGACATCACTCCATGACTTAAGAAACATTTGAAAATCACTGTGGCAAATGCCAAAAATCTTCAGTTGAGATAGAAACAGTACTGAAACCTCCCCATTTTGGTTCATGTACTATTCAGATTAGAAAACTGAGTTGAAGGGGAACTGAGAGAAAATGCTTCTAGACTTCAATATCTAAGAATGTAGCAAATAGGAGGGCAAAGAAAGAATCAAAAACAAAGTTAGCAACCATTTGGAAGTGAGACTGCATGAGGTCATAAAGAGAGGGAAGGGTGATAAGTTGGTGGGGAAAGCAAGTAGACCCATTGTCAGGTACAGTATGATGGAGCCCTTAAGCTGTGATGCTATTCTTCAGGCACCTATACCTCTGTCCCCAGTCACTCCAAAGAATAGGCTTCTAGCCAGCAGCCATATTTGGGCCAACCTAAGATTGTTTTCTGGATCCATAAATCAGGAGGAGGTCTGAGAAGAGTACCTTAGTCTGCCTACATCTATCTCCAATCTTGCCTTCAGTCTGCATTAGCAGACACAATGTGGTAAGAGGCATT
The DNA here is from genome assembly GCA_963575035.1 of Avahi laniger. Classification (NCBI taxonomy): domain Eukaryota; kingdom Metazoa; phylum Chordata; class Mammalia; order Primates; family Indriidae; genus Avahi; species Avahi laniger. Next base: position 3,654 of record CAUYSK010089585.1, read on the forward strand.
TTAGGCCACTTGGGACCTGTTCCTTACAATGGCAGTTATCGTATGGGAAGCTTATTGAAAATCCATATTCCCTAGTTCTATTTACAGAGAGATTCTAATTCAGTAGGCCTGGGATGAGGTTCAAAATCTACATCTTTAACAAATTCCCCAAATGATTCTAACAAGGAACTGACTTCAGAACCACACTTTAAGGCCTGAAGATACCATGGTTTCTACGCTAAAGTCGTTGACCAGACACTCCTCTGGAAAACAATGGTGCTTATAAACTCCAGTGTAAATAACTGTTCACTCAAGCCCCTACTTTCTATAGCCTTCTTTGTCTGGTTGCTTTCATACATGAATCTCACTCACATTCTTAGATCAGCCCATTTGCAAACTTGAGTGCTTCCTGAGTATAGAATAGCCCTTATGTTGCTAGAGTCATTGTCATCAACGAGGCCAGGCTAAATGGTCTCAGCAGGTCTTGATTTTTCACCATTCTCTGAGTAAGGGAGCCTCTCTCCTCTAGTCTCTGCTTTCAGCCTTTTTGCCATTACAAGACTCAATTTAGAACTTTACTCTCAAAACCACACATAAAAACCTTGTTACAACATTCATGAGAGCCAGCAAAATGAGAAAAATGCTTTCAATTTTCACTTTCTTGTTTCCAATTGATTATAAATTTGTGATAAATTAAATGGTAGAGATAAAAGTCTTCTGAGCTTTGTCTTGACCCAAAGGTTAATTGCTTTGTAAAATTTGAAGAGGGAGTGGCAGGGAGAACTTCTGTTCTTCTATTTTAAGAAAGAGAAAAGTAAAGATCTATTGGATTAACTAAAATGAAATGATTTATATAACCGGTTCATTTCTCCCCCTCAGTTACAATAAAGTGTCAATGATATAGTCCAGGGAAGGTGACCCCACCATTCAACTTGCTGCTGTAATCTCATTGATTCTTTTGGTTAACAAACTACTATTTTAAATTTCAAATACCATTGAAATATTTGATACATTAGTCTATCAGTCATGCAGAACTTCATGTAAATCAACATTTAGCTCCTGATAAATTTTGAAAGACTATGGTTTCAGAATCCAGGAGCATCTTTTCAACAGCTATTCTCCCTGTTTCTCAAAATTTTGCCAGAAATCCCAATGGCTTCTCCACTCAGTTGCCCAGTGTGCAAACTAAGTAGAGGTTGGGGGAAGGAGGGTTCATCACATTCATCGCCTTCCTCCCTTCCCAGAATTGGGGAGACTGCTGCTCCAGTGAGCCAGATTTGAGCAGTGAGGGTGAGGCCATGGGACCTACTTTCCAGTCCTTTGTACTTGCTGTTGCCATATTGTTGAAAATAGCTAGGTATATAGGGCATGCGTTTGTGCTTTCATTTACTCATTCTCTCATTCACATACTGCTGAAAAATAAAAAACTTCTTTCCGGTTCAGTTTCCAATTGTAAGACTTGCACTCTTTGCCCTGAGCCTCAAACCTGGCTTCCAGGAAAGCTACTGGGTCATCTCATTTTGTGCTGCTACTAATATAAAGAAGCACCTAAGGCTGGGTAATTAATAAAGAAAAGAGGTTTATCCGGCTCCCGGTTCCGCAGATTGTACAAGAAGCATTGTGCCAGCATCTGCTTCTGGTGAGGGCTTCAGGGAGCTTCCAATTAAGGTGAAGGGGTAACAGGTGTGTCACATGGCGGGAGAGGGAGCAAAAGAGGGAGCAGGGGGTGCTCATGCTCTTTAAACAACCATCTCTCCTGTGAACTAACAAAGTGAGAACTCACTCATTATTGTGGGAGAGCACCAAGCCATTCATGAGATCCACCCCCATCCCCCAAACACCTCCCACCAGGCCCACAGTCTACACTGGGGATCAAATTTCAACATGAGATGTGGAGGAGACAAAACATCCAAACCATATCAGCCACCTATTGTCAGAAGACCACCTGTTTTTAATTTGCCAGCATGTGGGAGTTTTCTAATCATCGACTTTAAGGCCTCTTTATAGAGATGGACCTCTCTATAAAGAGGTGCCCCTTGTGATATATGCCAACACTGCTGTAATCCTTGGCTAATATTATTAATAATTTATCTGAGCACGTTCCGTAGCCTAGGGCGGTAGTACTAAAAATGTGGTCTGAGTGTCTCTAAACCCTTTCAGAGGTTCTCTGAGGTCAAAACTACTTTCACAATAATACTAAGTTTTTATTTGCTTTCTTCATTCTCATTCTCATGAGTGTACAGTGGAGTTTTCCAGAGGTTACATGGTGTGTGATACTGGAACAGATTGAATGAGAAAGCAGATTTGAAAACCTAGTTGTCCTCTATTAAGCCAGATATTAATGAGATTTGCAAAAATGTAAAATAATGGCACTCTTCCCACTAATTTTATTGTTTTCCAAAATGTAGTTATTTTTCATTAAAAATATATCTAGGTGTACATGCAATGGGTTATTATTATAAATTAACTAATATTTTACATTTTTTTCAGTTTTATTTATAATACAGTAAATATCAATAGGTATAACCCACATACACACAAGGTCTTTGGTGTCCTCAACAATTTCTAAGAGTGTAAATGGGTCCAAAAATATGAGAACACTATAAGATGCATATTACATATGTTGTAGCATTTCTTAAAACAACCGTACAAGGCAAATATTATCCTCATTTTATAGAAAATGAAAATCAGTACATTATAGAGTTAAATAATTTGCCCCGGGTGGAACTATCAGATACGCCAAACCCATTATTTTTTCTTTGTGCTCTCTCATTTCTCTTATTCAAGTTGGCCCTGTGTTAGGCTTACTTGTAAGAGACTAAAAATATAAATGGACAACAGCCAGATCATATATAAAAATAGAACTTTGATATACAACCTGGAGCAACTTGCCTGGGAAACCAACCTCCTTATCTATAATAAAAACCAGGAAGTCAGCCTTCTAGAAGTGAGACTTGCAGGAAGCCAGACTGCTCTAACTAGTGACAATCCTGGAAGCTAAAGAAAAACTACTGTAACAATCAGCCCAAAAGGGTCAGGACTTGATTAACAACTAACAGCTTCCCTAGTTTTCATCCTTGCAGCCAATTTAGGACCAATCAAAACATGCCAAATGTGCACCCTTAGCCAATCACATAGGATGGCCTGCATCTAGTTAGTGTACCCACAGCTTTTCCACGCCAACAGCCTCCAACTAGGGCATACCCGAAGGTTCTGATCTTTTCCAGTATAAATCTTTCCCACCCCTCTGCCTGCCTTTGAGTCTCTGCCAAAATGCAAGTAACAGGGGATGACTCCCTTGCTATAGCTACGCTTGTTCTCATCTAGTTGGTCTTCGTTTATTTCTACATTTGTTTCTGTGTTACTATCCTGTAAGTCACTGGAAGACAGAAAGTTTAAAAACTCTCGACTCCCTTGTCTTCAGAGCGGAGCACTTTGCATAGCACATAGAAATCACTCACAAATGTCTGATGCTTTAATACAAAGCTGCACCAGGAGTTGTTAGACTAAAACATAGCCACTGCCTGGCTCTCCAGCTATTTTCTCTCCAGACCCAGGGGGGGGTCTATACCACTGTACCTCCCCCATCACTGGTTCCCAGATATTCTGGGCTTCTAAGACCAAAATAAGGTTAACAATAAATAAATACAAATGAGTAATTGAGAGAGGATTGCCATTTTCTTCCCAAGAAAGATTTTTAAAAAATCTACCATCCACCAGATTACCAAAAGAATGAAAGGAATTAACCATAATAAATAATATTATTTTAATTTAAAGTGTTTTTTAAAATTGAGTAAATTTAATTTTATTAAAAACCACATTGCCTTGATCTTCCTTTGGTGGCACATTTGTCAGAGGCAGAAATCTGCGGTTGGCGTTTGGGAGCATTGCTCATGCAGCGGGGAGTGTGCTCAGCCTCGCAGAACAGAAGGCCGGCTCTGAATCCCCGCCCTTGCATGGCTCACAGGCTCTCCTGGGCTCTCTGGGACTAAGCCATAAGTCTCATTGGCTTTTTTGTTACTGAAGTTCTCAGCCCATTTTTTTTTTCCTTTTCAGAGGATATTGGAACATCTCAGGGAGGGTTAGATAAAGGACCCAGATTCCCTGGCATTTTTTTCCATGCAGAAACTCACCCAGTTTTAACCGAAAATTAATTTATTTCTTTATGAAGCAGACAATAATAGCCATATATGTGTTCAAAGTGCCAACTCATTAGCAATTGTTGAGTCTTCAATAGAATTATCAGATAAATACTCTCTATAATAATTAAGGGGGACCACATGGATAGCCCAAGCAAAACAAAATAGAAATTGTAAACTTACCATATTATTCAAATTATCAGGGGTATGAACATCAGAAGACAATGCCACATAATATCTAATTAAATTTCCCTAAAACATGTATTTGGGCTCTATGCCTTCTCATTTGATAATCAAATCCTTTTATACAGGAAATATTCATCAAAAATTACCTTTCTCGCTGTGCTGGATGTGTTTCTTTGCCTTCCAGATCCACTCTTTACCCGATCTCACCGCACTCTGTGCTCTAGGAGGCTAACTTTTTGTGAACTACTAAAATAGAGACGTTCCTACCCTTATTGGCTAACCTCTAGGTGGGTTCAGCCAATGAGAGGCACAGGTAAGACATCAGAGGACAGGCTGTATGAGAGGTCAGGTGCATGCCCTTGTGCTTCCCTGAGGAAACATTGATTGGTAGTGGCTGTGTTCTAAAAGGCCAAGGCTCCAATCTAATATCCCTCTCCTACTGCTACAGCTACAGTTGTCTCCTGGGCCCAGTAACTACTCCCTCCCTGCTCTCTTCTTTTGGGAAGGGGGGTTGGTAATGACTCCATGATGCTAGCTCAGGTCTGCACCATCCCTTATTACCTCCCTAAGCCCTGCACACACCTTCGTAAATCATTAAATTCTTCTAAATTACCGCTTTTGTTTCTTCCCCAAACCCTGTCTGATACTTTACGTACCTCAATTCTTTTCGATTTTATGTCTCATTTGTACTTTTATAGTTTATTTGCCATTGTTTTGCACATGATACTTCACAAAGATTCTAAAATTGATTTAGTTGTTTTTAAAAACTGTAAACTCCTTAAAGGTGGAGATTTTGCTTTTCATTTCTTTATACCCGTCAGCAGCTTGAGCAAAGTGACTTGTATCAATTGCTCACATTTGCTATCACGTTTATCTTGCTAATGAGCAGCCACAATGACAATGTCCACGACTAGCAAATTTAGTGTTACGGGTGCAAAAGCAGAAGGGTAAGAAGAACATTCCTGAAACTAAGCTAGGAAAATGCTGTGCTTTTTCCTTAAATCTGACTTAAGAAACAAAAATATAGTAATTAAATGCTTAATTTGTACCTAATTTCAGCTGCATTTATATAATGCCGGAACAACTGGTCAGTTCACTGTAACTTTAAATGAATCAGTAGAAAAATAACAACAGGTCACTTGGTGGCATAGACACAGCTCACATCTTAGGCCAGCAGCTATTGGCCTCACTGAGCAGAATCCTAAGGAAATTATATTCCAGGATTTGAATAACAGCTCTCTATAAATTCAGTGATTTATAATTATTTTGTTCTAGGGCAGGACATCAATTTTATGAGCATTTAATAAACATGCTGTATGGGTCTGCCTTCCCTGTGCAGTTGATGGCTCTATTTAAATGCACAGATGGCTCCAAAACACCAGGAAACACCTCAACAACACAGCTGACTGCACTTGGGCCTATTAAAGTTTACCAGTGGTTTGTGAGGGGAAGTCAGGCTTCCAGAATATACTTCCCCCTGTCAGTAGGCTTGTACATACCATTATGCCACGGAACCAAAATTAAAGTTCTTCATATAGATGTTTGTGGGTATTAGAACTGACAATTTATGGCCCAGAAAATCTATTTGCAATCCCAGAAAGTAAGGTATTAGATAAGTGAACTCCATATTGGTAAAATAAAGAATGTTGAGAGAAATAATAATGACTGATTTATCAAGCACTTACTATGTGTTAGGTACTGTGCTAATAACCTTATCTTATTGTTTACTCTTTGCAATAAGATATTAACCCCAGTTTACAGGTGAAAAAACTGAGGCATAGAGAAGTTAATCAACTTGCCCAGGGTCACAGCATCCGTAAGTCTTACAGTCTGGCCTTGAAGCCCATTCTTAATCACTAAACCACTACATGGTATTGTTGTCTTAGGGATTTAACATCAAGTAAGTCTAGAATAGGTGTAACGTCAAATTAACACCAATGTGTTCAGGCAGGTTAAACATGTTGGATGGCAAATACATGGAGATTATAATACAGTAGCAAAGGGAGGCTTCTGTGAGATCCAATTGGACTTCCCAGTACCCGTACACGAAAGCTCGTGAATATTAATAAAAACGATTTTCATACTCACACGCTGAGTCACTTTTTTTTTCAATTTGGTTAACAATAACAATGAATGTGGCTTATAAGAAAACAATATAATAAAAGTAAAAAATTAGAACAGGAAAGGAAAGCAGCTAGACACATGAAGAGTGACAGACACTGAAGAAAGAAAACAAAAAAATGCAAGTAAACCTAAGAATACAGAAAATATCACTGGATGACCACAAAGTGAAGTAGTCCTCCTCAAGGGATTCATACTGATAATCCTAAGTCAGGTTGGCTTATCTTTCATGGTCTTATTTTCTTTTTGTCCTCCTAAGGTAAACAAACATGCAATACATGTTAGAAGGATTTTAATTAAAAAATTTAATTTGTTGAAAGTTTTGGAAGTTTGAAGGTTCCGGAACTTCAGTTATGCCATTCTTTCTGGTGGCATTTCAATTTTTAGAAGGTTTGAGAGCTGCTTAGCAATCTTGGGATCAAAGTCCTATAGGCACTAGGCTGATTGGAGGATCACGAAAGATATCAATCTGAATGGAATATAAAGTCATGATTTGTCCATTTTTACTTTACATATTTCTGGAAAAACTTTTTTCTCCATGGATTGTTGGCTCCATTCTGATTTTTTATTTTAATCAGAGTTATAAGGTTTAAAGCAGTGGAGAGAGCTATGTGATCAGGGGAAATTATTTAACCTCTCTGAGAATTGGTTTCCTCACATCTTTAAAATGAGTGATATTAACACTGACATTTCAAGGTTGTAAACATCACAAATAAAATATGTACAGTGGCTGGTCCAGAGCAATCGCTCAAACACAGCAGTTCTAGAGAAAGGGTGTAGCAGAACGGGTTAAGAGATAAAGCTCCATGCTCAGATCTGTTAACTACTTGCTAGCTATATGACCTCGGGCAAGGCATTCACACTCTCTGAGCCTCACCTCGCTTTTCTCATCTGTAAACTGAAGAAAAGAACAGCATCTATCTCATAGGGTTTCTGTGAAGATTTTATGACTTACTACCTGTAAAGCATGCACAGCTATACCTGACACATTACATACTAGGGATCATTGAATGCCAGTTTTTTTGTTGTTGTTTTTTTAGTTGAATGCATTCCTTTCATTTTACAGATCAGATAACTGATGCCTAGAGAGATAAAGTTATCTGCACCAAGATTACACAGAGAGGCCTGGAATCCAGTCTCTTTCCCTGATTCCCCTTCTATATCCCACTATCTTGACACACCTTGCCCACAAGTGCCCACTGTGCATTGCCCTTTTGCACTGTGTAGCTGCTTCTCTTCCTCCATATACAACCTTCAGTCCCTATAGCCACATAGGTAAATTTTCCACAAAGGTAGAGGTGAATTACCACGAAGCTGATTGAAGATTAGGCTTTAGGTTCCTTCCAAGTGACCCCAGCCATGTGTTCACATGGCCATCTGCTTTCTGTCACTGTTGCATAAGTGAGATATTTTTGTACTAAAAATATTTTTCCTTAGGAAGGATCAGCAAACAGTAAAATCTTCAGGCCCTGATAGTCTAAATCCATCCCTGCTCAAATGGAGGGCAAAATGGGAGGAAAGTCTGGATCTGAGAAAGAAACAGTAGGCAATAAATGCTGTATGTAGAAGCTGTGGTGGAAAAAGCAAGCAAACATACAAGCAAAAACACATACCTCTTTCTTTCTATCTCCCCTTTCAAAAGTGAAATCTCACCTTCATCCTTCTAATGGCTGGCTCCCTCTTCTTCCCCAGGGCTCAGCTTAGCTATCGTCTTGCATAAACTCTCCTTGATCACCTAATTAAAATAGGTTTCCTTGCCCTGTTCTTGTGTTTCATTTATCAGAGTGTGCTGATTATTTCTCCATGGTGCTTATCGTAATCTGTATATTTTTTGTATGCATTTACTTTCAATCCCAAGTTCCTTCACAGTGTGGCACATAGCAAAAACTCAATAAATGCTGACCGAGTGAGTGAGTGACTGAATGAAAAAATAACTTTTTTTCATTTGTCAGTTCTCAGCTCAGATATAAATGCTCCCAGAAAACTTTTCCAGAGTCCCCAAGACTGGGTTAGGCATCTTTCCTGCGTATCCTGTGTTCAGGCCTTTTGGACCATTTATAACAGCAATGGGCTTCTATCTGCCATCAGACGGTTGGCTTCCTATGGCAGACCCTGTGCATCCCTTACCAATCTGTCCCAAAAACTAGCACAGTGCCTGGCACACGGCAGGCACTCAAAAAGTATTTGATTCAATTAAATTACTTGAGTACAAAAATCTAAATGTCAGTACACTATTTTTAGAAATGAAGAAAACTAGCATTTATTGAGTGCCTGTTTTGTGCCCAGTATTGAACTAAGTATTTATAATAGCAAATACTTAACGTCTAAGGGGTAGGTGTTATTTCCCCCCAATTCACAAATGAGTGAGTTGAAGGACAGAGAAGTTAGGGCTTGAGGTCACCCCACTAGCGAGAATCAGAAGCAGCACTTGGATCTGGTCCCTGCTCGAGCCATGGGGCCACTCTGCCCCTCAGCAGAGAATAGTTACGGATCCACAGGGTGAGCCTGTCTTCCACGTTTGTTTTCCTGTCCTCCTATGTAGCTGGTAAGCTCTACCGGGCCAGGAACAAAGTCGTTACCATCCTTTGTATTTTGTCAGTGCTGTGAAGAGTGGTTTAAACACAGCGGGATGCGGGAGCTGCTGCTTTCCGCTGCCTGACAGAGTGAATGTTTTCATGCATCTTGACATTTCACACACAGTATCAGCTTCCTCTCAGGAGTGAAACTAAATCTTGCCTTTCTCAATCTTTCAGGGAAAGCAGATGCTAAGTTAAAAGAAATGTGATGGGGGAAAAGAGCATACAAATGACAGCACCAAGAATGGTCTTGGCAGCTGTCACTGGCTTTGCTGGTTTTCTTGAGGTGCTCGCCTGGGTAGAGAATGCTGGTTCTTTATAAATAGACCAGAGGATTCGAACACCATCCTGCAGGGCAACTAGACCACATGAGCACCGCTTGCAAGTAGTACAGGCAGAAATATTTTCCCACGGGGATTCATTCCATTTTACTCAGACTTCTTCTTCCACACACTTCTTTGCACGCACGTTCCCCAACAGTGAAGACAGGCATTCCAGAAATGTGCAGGAAGAAGTTAATTGGATGTGTTCTAGGCCCTCCTTCTGTGCATATCTATGTGTTTTAAACACAAGACAGATAATGCATGAAGCGCTAATGCCAGTATATAGTAAGTTCCAAGCAAAACAACTGATTCTTTTCTGTAACTAGAAATAATATCTTGGGTAGGTAATAAGGGAATATTAAAGATATTGAACAATGACATAGTGTGGAAAAAGTATTAGATCCCTGAAGATTCACACAAATCACTTGCCCACCCTAGATTATGGGACAAGCACATGGGATTTGGACTCAATACCCCACTAGTTACATATCCTAGATGTGACCTTGGGCAAATCATTTTGGCTTTCTGATTCTCTGTTTCTTCATTTATACCACCTTTCCTCAGTGGGTTGTTGCAAAAAATAAATTCTTAAATGCATATAAACACAAAGTGCTTACTTTATAGGTTAGCACTGGGCTTGATGAAATATTGCTATTACTAGTAGCATTCTCAAATGAGGAGGTTGGGCCAGAAAATCCATAAGATCTTTTGCTGACCCAATGTTCTAGGTCTCCAAATACTGAGACCCAAAAATGCACTGAGCTTGTGGTGAGAGTGTTGGAATCATCGCATTTGTCAGCGTGGGATTAGTGACAGAGGCCACTCCTAGGGCTCCAGGAACCTGCCCTCCATACTGATTATGGTTTGTTTTGGGTTTTTTTTCTTTCTTTCTTTTTTTTTTTTTTTTTGTATTTTGATGCTTTGACATCTGGGGACTCATTGATCCTGGAGGGATTGCTCTTCCCAAGTTTAGCCAATTCCTAGAGACAGTAAACAACTTATAGGAGTGCTCTTTTCAAAAGCAAACCAACCAATCCAGAGCCCACACCCCCAAACACCTCCCTTATGGGGCTCTCACACTCTGGGCTACTGTCTACCTGCCCTAATCACACCACAGTCATGTACCAGACAACTGGGGATAGCTCCTATGTCCCAGAGCCTGCTGACATTATTCACACTAGACAACCCTAGACCTGCTACCCTGCCTCCCCCTTTCTTTCCTGCAAAAACTACACTAAAGGCTATTGCTCACTGCTCCTCCCCTCCCTCTGCCTCCTGATGGATTCCAGTGGTAACTCCCCCGTTCCCCATGTGCCTCACCTACCCTCAACTATGTGTCTTTCTCATGGGATCTGCTAGTGTAACTATCTTTTCATTGATAGTTATCTCCCTATCTGTTGGCTGTGCCATATCTAAATAATAATAATACTTTTATTTTAAAAGCCCTCTCCCTCGAGGCCTCCACAGGGAAGGAAGAGCTTCCATCCTTCACTTGGTTTACCCCATCTCCTTCATTAGATCCTGACGTGTCTACTGCCTGCATATATGGTTGCTATATGGGAATCAGAATCCCCTTTTGTTGCAGGCAGGACAGTAGACACATGATTGATGAGCACCTTTATGGAAAGGAAAAGTTCTCCCTTCCCGGACTTGCACGCAGCTCTGACTGAGTGCACAGGCTCAGCAAGGGGCGCCCCAGCTGACAGTAGCCCATCTTGACTCGTTGGCTGGCTCTTTGTCCAGTGTACAATGTGTACACCTCTATGCAGCCCTGGCCTCTGAACATCAACTCAGCCAGGCCAGAGCTCATAAATGGAATAAAAATGGGGAAAGATGGACAGAGGGAGAGGAAAAATAAGGAAAAAGAGAAAGTAAGAATAATAAAGCTTATTCTAATTCTTAAGGAAACAATAATCCCCTCTGCCAAATTGCCCCTGCCCTTTTCATTATTATTATTATTATTGTTTATAGACAGGGTCTTACTCTGTCACCCAGGTTACAGTGCAGTAGCTCACTGTAGTCTGAATCTCCTGGTCTCAGGTGATCCTCCTGACTCAGCTTCCCAGGTAGCTGGACTACAAGCATGTACCACCATGTCCATTTAATTTATTTTATTTTTTGTAGAGATTGGGTCTTGCCATGTTGCCTGGGCTGGTCTCAAACTTCTGGCCTCAAGCAATCCTTCTGCCTCAGTCTCTCAAAGTGCTGGGATTACAGGTGTGAACCACCACACCTAGCTTGCCCCTGACCATTTTAAACCTATATTCTTTAATTGAGCTGTGGGTTTTCTTGGAGAGACTTATATTAGTTAGAGTCAATCCTAAGTTAGATTTGAACAGTGTAAACCCAACTGAACAAGAAAACCCCTGTCCTATCTTGAAACAAAGAAAATTGTCATTTATTCAGAGGAAACACACTGTCAAATCTGGCCATCCAGACAGTCAAATTTCAAAAACTGCTAGGATTCTTTAGTCTGCAAATATTTCTCTAAGCCTCAAAGTTCTTATACTAGTAATCTAGACACTGAAAATGAATACTGGTGATAGTCTTCTCAGTAATGGATGCTATACTATTTTTCAACCTTCTCCTTGGGAAAAAAAAAATTCATTTAACATAGCCTTTCTCAAGACTAAACTGTTTTTTAAATTAGAAGCAAAATATTATAGATCCCAGCTGTGAAATATTTTCCTATAATTAAAGTGAAAAACCATTCCAAATTTCTCTCCAATAAATTCATAATAGCATTAATAGCAAAAAATAAGAGAACCAGCCCAGATGTTTAGAATAGCTAAAGTTCTGAAAATTTTTTATTTGAGAATCATAAAAATTATAATAAAATAAAAATGCATAAGAAATAGTGATATAATAAAGGATAGAGGGATTTATAAATATATACCAATGGAATACAAAGTTTATAACTAAGTATAAATGAATGACAATATTTCTCTAAACAAGTTCATTCCCAGGCAGTAATGAACTTCTACAATGAGGAGGTATAACATGTCCAGAAAGAGATGTCAATGTGTCTAGTAGCTGTTAAAATTCTTTATTTGAATATGGACTGTCACAAATTCAGTAATTCAGTTTGTGGAATTAGAAAATTCCTATGCAGCACATGGAAAAAAAGCAAACCATCAAGTGAAAAACAGGAGAGCCTTCCCACCCAGGCTCTTTCCCTCCTGATATTAGACATACTACTTGAAATATGGCCTCAAGTTTGATCTTTCTATGCCTGGTGGATTCCACTGGCAACACAGATGTGAGATTCATCACAATTTTTGTAACACAACACTTACCTGGAGAGTGAATTGTACAGTAGAAATCAGACTGGCCAGGTAGCAGCAGACCTGGATTTTAGGCTCTGCTCTGGTTTCTAACTGTAAGGTAAGGTCAAATCACTTAATCTTTCTAGGTCTTGATTTCCTAACCTGAAAACAGTTCTATTTATGGGCAGCTTAAAAGAAATAGAGTGATCTGAATCATTTCACTATCTGAAACCTGTTTTGGTAAAGGTAATGGTGCAGTGTACTAATCCTTGATGGTTTCCATACCATGAAACCATTTTGCTGTTTTGTTTTAAAATATATAACAGCCTAAGATGATGTGGACATCTTAATTAATTAATTACACATTAATAGTAGTGCATAAGAATACTGTAAGTTGTGAAGAACAGTTAATTGGTTATTAAAACACAATGAGATGACCAACCATCGGTGTTAAATATATCCCCAAATAATATATGGGAATATATTATATATAACAAATAATATAACAGCTTGTCAAAGCTGTTAAACAATCATAACTACATATAACTAAATATTTCCCAGCACACTTATATTATTGCATAAAGCTAGGATCCCTAGAACTATTGCAGGAATGCCTACACTTAAGCATACCACTCCTTATTATATCCTCCCCCACATGACTTAATTCACTGTGATGATCACCTCTTTCAACATCTTTTCAACATCCCAAATGCATCACCCAAGATTGCCATCTTCACAGAACCAATACCGTATTCAAGTCTTCTTCTTAATTATAGCAGCATGGTGAAGGGGTACGAGCTCAGCATTAGAATCATTAGACCTAGCCTGGAAATATCCTCTTAGCCACTCCCCGTGTGTGACCCTAAATGAGTTATTTAACTTGTCCCATCTTCAGATTTCTCAGGTAAAATAGAAATAATAAAAATATAAAGTTGGGTGGTTGTGAGAATTAGAGATGAGGTATAGATAAGGCCTAGCATATGATATTTTAATATCTATTTAGTAAATGCTGTCTATGTATGATATTTTTATAATTTGGTATTTTCTTGCAGAAGTACATAATTATGAGTGTTAATTTCTTTCTCCAACTATGCTACAAGTTCAACAAGCACAAAATCTTTGTCTGGTACTTCTTTTGGATGTCTCACAATCTTCTAGGCCAGTTGTTTATACAGTTGTGTAAAACTAATTTTCACACCCCCAGAATCATATGTGCCTTAGGAGAGCTTAATGTACCTAAAGAGAAAGAAAGGAAATTATGTTTTAATTGTGACAATATTAATGTCCATTAAACTACTGCTGTGACTAAGGAGAGGGTAAGTTATGGATTCCCAGTGTCTGACCTCGGACGAGAGTTGGGTGTCCACAGAGCAGGAGAATGGAGGCCCTGGAATGAGGTCCCAGGTTGAATTGGTTGTGAAGAGCCCTGAAGGTTTTAGAAAAATGGTGGATTATGGAAGATCAGAGGCAAACTTGAAAAGAATGATATGCCAGAGAGTGTGGTTGGCTGAGAGAAGAGCCACATTCATCTGGAAATAAGACATAGACAGAAATAACTTATTTCAGTGCCCAAAAAAAGTGAATGAATTAGCTCTGGCCTAGTTATCAGCATTGAGTGTTTTAGGGAAAATATTTTTTGAGTATGAGAAATAATTTATGTTATTCGAAATATCTCTGGTTCACATTAAGGACAGACGATTTTGTACTCTAATAACTGTCAAAAACCTAAATTGAAAAATTGCTAGAAATTATAAGACTGGCTTAACACATCATCACATCACGTTGACATTTTCTAAATGACTACAACAACCATTTTTAAATATCTCTAAGACACAAAGAAGAGGGAAAAACTATGAGCTGTCAGCTAATAGTGATTGTTCTTTCATATTAGCAGAAAGAACATTGTCGTAGAGGTTAAGAGATGTGTAGTTACCAAATTAATTTAATTTTCAATTCACCAAAGCCTCTGAGATTTAGGGGCCCTTTCTTAAACCTTAATATGAAATTTATCATAAGACAACTGGTTGCCTGAAGCTCAAAAGAAAAAGAGTGAACCAGGACCCAGATGTGAAGCAATGAATCCTTCTGTCTCCATACACAGGAGTGTGTGACTGGTATCCACATTGATTGAGGTCAAGTTCCTAAAGAGGGACCCTCTCAGCAAAAATGGCTTTGGGAAATGGTAGAGCAGTGGAGATGCTCAGCCCAGGGCCTCCTTGTCCAAATTTTTATGTGAGTTCTAATTAGACTTGGAAGACTCCAAGTTAGAAAAAGTAAAACAGTAACAATCTATTGTAAACTACATAAGAGGACACCTGCCTATGTATATGCCTGCATCTTTAAATTTTACTTTAAATATCTATTTTAATAAGACCTGTAAAAGGTTTAAAGGCCATTCAGTCTATGTAGATATTTTAGTGAAGGGCTCTTTTATTTTTTAAATAAGTTTAAATGCTGCACCCTGGGATTTTGTCTTTCAACATTCCATACCTAAGAAGGTAGGTTTATCCTAGAAATGAGTCCTGGCACCAGGACCAAATGGAAGTAGCTGTTGGAAACGTCTCAGAAGGAGGTAGGAAATACCTCTTGAGAAATGCCTAATTACAGGTTAAATCAATCTGAGTGGCACAGGTACAAATGAACAGAAAAAGGGGCCAATACTGACTATTGAAAAATTCTGTCTATGTACATATTACAATGTCCATAAAATATTGACTACATAACTCTCTCTTCTTGCAGTCAAGTCTTTTTGGTTACTTCATCTCTTATATTACCTTGGATCTATTGCCCACACACATTTTTCTTCAGTTTCTTGCTCACTAGTCTTTTAAATTTACCTCAATCATTTAGTTAGGGAACCTCTGATCTTCTTCTTCTGGGGTAGGTAGAGGCAGAAAACCAGCCAAATGGTCTCAAAACTTGTGGGGAGTCTTCTATAAGGGAAGACCATGTTTCACATAAATATTTTGTATCATTTGTTTTATTTTATTTGAGTGTATAGATAAATACAGCTCTTAGAGCTGAAGACACAAAATCTGCAAAGTATAAATAGACTATGTTCAAAGTTATATCTGGGGCTTTATGAAGGGTCTAAACCTAAGGTTTCCTTATATTTGGTTGCTCACTTTCTTTTTTAAAATGCCCAGGGCAGGTTGCTTCCTGTAACCTGAAAGGCCAGATCTTCTTTGCCTATTTTATAGATTACAAAAAAGTGGCATAGAAAGATTCACAGACTTGCTCCGTGTCACGCAGATCACAGCAGGCAGAGCCAGACATCTCATTGAGTGTTTCTTCCACCACCAAAGAGATAGAGGTTGGATTTTTTTTCTTCTGAAGACTCTTAAAAAGCAAAACTTGACAACAAAACATAGTAATTCAGTCTCCACATCTTAAAGAGGTATCACTCCCACTATCTCTGGAACACAATGTTCTGCAGCAAAGAAGCTGGAAACTGAGGCTTGCAAACGCCATGGGAACAGAGCAAGGCAGAAAGTTTTTCTCTTACACACTTACATGTCACTACCCTGGACTGAAGAACACTGTGAGTTCCAAGCCACTTACCCAAATCTGAAGCTTGATTCTCTTTTCATTTTTGAATACAGTTTTTACTTTGAAATCGATCCCAACTGTGCTGACGAATGCAGATGTAAAGGAGTCATCTGCATAACGGAACAGAAAAGACGTTTTCCCCACACTGCTATTGCCGATGATGAGCAATTTGAACATGTAGTCGAAATTCTGATCAGAGGAGTCTTTCTGGCCGTACCTGGCATCTTGGGCAGAGGCCATCTGTGGTAAAACAAAAACAAAACAAAAGAGGTGTAGATCAGTCTCTCATGTCATATAAAGCCAGTGGCACGCTCATTATTGGCCTTGCCAGAAACAGCTGTCAGACACTCAGGAGGCAAGTGAAGAGTGTTCCCCAGTCTTCCTCTGATACTGGTATCCATGGCAATAATACCCTGCTGGAAGACAGAACAGCGAATCTTACAGCCCTTTCCAGCTGTGTTGGTGCTTGTCACTGCTCAGCATTCAGAACCAATCAAAGACACCAAAGGAGATGTCTATAAGGGTAACATGAAAAGCAAAGATAGGAAGAATCGGCCACAGCTCGTGGGCTCTGAAACTTTGTAATCTTAGTGATGGAGACACCAAAGTGGCTGAACAGCAGGGTGTTTCTTCCTGAATTATCTCAGTATTTAGAGTCTCTCTTATTTCCCAAGGAAGCACACCCAATTATGTCCCTATTTCATTTATTAACATCATATCAAATCAACATCCTAACATAAATGGCAGTGCCTTTCAAATTAGAAATAATGATGATGGCAAATACAGATAGTTCAAACAGTGTGCCGGGCATCTTTAACTTATTTAATCCAATCTGATGAAATGGGTATGTTTATAATTTTCACCTTAAAATGAGGAAATTGAGGCCCAGAGATATTAAATAACTTCCTCAAATTTGTACAGGTGGTAAGTAGTAGAGGCAGGCAGGATTGAAATCAGGCAGTGTGGTGCCAGGGTTCATGTTCTTGGTCCTGCCCTGTCTCCCAGTGATGACTAGGGAAACATGCAGAGTGCTCTGGAAGACTCTGTGGGAAAGGTTCATTGAGAGATGCCTCAGTGAAGAACCCTCCCTGGGTTCAGAATCTAGCACCACTACTTACTGGCTGTGTGACCTTGGGTTTGTTACGTTAAATTGGTTTGTCTTCTATGAAATGGGAAAAAATCTAACTTGGAATGCTTGTGAAAATAATAGATGATATATCTGTAAAGCAGATACATAAATAATCTAGCATAGATTAGAGAATAATCCCTATTATTAATTATAAATGTTTTAGGTGGATGTTGATTTTTTTTCTCTTTTTTGATGACCATCTTAACATCTACCAAAAATGATGCTGCATTATTTCTAAGTACCATTTAGCCCATCACAGAAAGGAGGTATTTAGAATGTTGAATCCCATGGGTTAGTGCATTTACTTGGTACATTTTCTGATGCTATAAATTCTTCAGTAATTGTGCTGTCCAATAGCTACCGGTCACATATGGCTATTTAAATTTACATTTAGAACGCTTGGTTCAAGATGCAACTAATGTGTACCTCTCCCACAGAGAGGGATCAAAATTAGTGAGTGGATATTCGTGCTTTGAATAGATAGTCTAAGAGAGAATAGAGAAAGCCACTAGAGAAGTGACGCAGATTGGAAAGCAGAGAAGAGCAAAGCCAGACACCCTGCTTGTCTGGGACTGATAGGAAGACAAGAGAAGACCCCTGATGGGCGTAAAGCGTGAGTGAGAGATTCTTGGGTTTCTGCACTCCTCCCAGGGACTTTTAAAATCCTAGCTACAGGAGAACCCCCTAGCCCTTGCAGGCTTCCAGACTAAAGCAAGTGGCTTCCTAGAGGGAATGCAGAAGCATTGCTCGAGAGTGAGCCCCACAGTCTTTTGAGCCCTGAGGCATTCAGAGAGCCCAGTCCCGAGAGGTCTCTCTTCTGCTCTGGGGAGACCACTTAAGTGGCTGCCACCACAACCACAGGGCCACTGAGGGAGCGGGCGGGAGGGGCAGGAACTTTTGTAGGTTTTTTTGCACGTCCTCAGTGCTGCCACTGCTGAGGGAAAGCAAGGTGAGCAATCTGCACCCCCAGCTGCCTCCCTGTACTGAGAGGAACCTACTCTCCCTAGAGGCCAGTCTGTGGCATGACTTCCTCTCCCCTGCCTGAGCATTCTAGTTGCAGCCCACAACCATTCTGGGAGTTCAGTTCCCAATGATTTGAGCTGCCTCCACCACCCCTGCTGCAAGGCCAAGGAGGGAGCTGGGAATCCAGGCACTTTTGTAACCCTGAAGGACAGAGGTCTCTGGCACTGCAGAGGGAGGGAGGTGTGAGCAGCCTGTGGCCCCCACAGCTGCCTGCCTTTGCTAATCCCATGAGGACTCACCCTGCGCAGTGGCAGGTTGGCAATACATCAGTCCCTCCCCTACCTGAGCATTCTTCTGGATCAAATCACCCCGCCCCTCTCTATCCAGCCAGCGCCTGAACCCAAGGAGGCCTGAGGACAAGTTCACCAACCCGGTCTTGGTCTGGTCCCCCTAGGACTCAAGCAGCTGTCCAAGGGCCTTAGGATTTCCTAACCTAGTCTACTATCTGTGGCACCTGAACACTCTCCCAGAGGTCTGAGGTCCAGCAGACCCAAATTGTCAGCAACACCACAGTGGGTACTCACCTGCACCTGCCAAAAGGAAGTGCACCTCTGTCTGTCTACACAGAGAAGTGGTGTTCCCCACAGAGAACAGGTGAGTTACAAAGCTGTCTGTTTTGGGTTGAGGAAAGAAGTTCTGCTCCAAAACTATTTAGGCAGAGAGCTGCAGGAAAGGCATTTTCTGCAGCTCTCGGTGACACCGTGGCCTGTAGATAGATGAAAGGGTTTGACTGAACTGGGAGTCATGAGTCTCAGGACAGTGGCATAACAGGGAAGTAGATTACTTTCCTGCCACAGACCAGTCCATCACCTGAGACAACAGAGAACCCCTCACTGTAAACAAAGATTAAACACCTACCCGCTGGATTCTGCTACAGCTGGCTCTTACTCGAAAGTGCCACCTACTGGCCCTAGAGGTTGAAAAAGACAACCCAACTTAATACCTGTTGTCAGAAGAGCATAATGCTGGAGAATGAGATAAACTACTTGAGACCTCCATAATTCCAATACTGCAGAAGGTAGCGAGGCCACTCATATAACCAGTACATCTCTACCACAATCAGCCTCTGAGAAAGCCACCATGCAAAGGCAACCAAGCAACTCATACAGAGACCTTGGCCCCCTGAAAGCTCTCAGAATCAAATCCAAACAACCAAACACAACATACAATACACTCACACCCTCAAAGGAGGAAAATAAAATAAAATAACAAAAGAATAAAAAAATCCCATCCAAACAAAAGTAAATACAAAAATAAAAAGCAGGAACGTCTCCAGATGAGAAGGAACTATTGACATAAGAATTCTGCAGTATGAAAAAAACCAGACTGTTTCAACACCCCCAGAGGATCACACTAGCTCTCCAGCAATGGATTTAAGTGAAAAGGAAAATTTTTGAAATGACAGATAAAGAATTCAAAACATGCATTGTAGGTAAGCTCAATGAGATCCAAGAAAGTCAAAAACTAACACAGAGAAAGAAACAAAAAAATAATCAGGAAATAAATTAAAATTCACTAAAGAGATAGGTATTTAAAATAAAACATAACAGAACTTCTAGAAATGAAAGACTAATTTAAAGAATTACAAAATATAGTGGAAATATAGTGGAAAGTTTTAACTAGATCAAGCAGAAGAAGAATTTCAGAGCTTGAAGACAAGGCTTTAGAATTAACCCAGGCAGACAGGACTAACGAAAAAAATTAAAAGAAATGAACAAAATCTCTGGCAGAGAAGAAGAAAAAGCAAAAGAAAATCTATGTGAGGGAATAATTGAGGAAAACTTCCCTGGACTTCCTAGATATTTAGACATCCAGATACAAGAAGCTCAATGAACTTATGGAAGATTTATTGCAAAAAGTACTTCACCAAGGCACATAAGTCATCAGATTATTTAAAGTCAATGTGAAGGAAAAAATCCTAAGAGCAAGGAGACAAAAGTATCAAACAACTTACAAAGGAAATCCTATCAGACTAATGGCAGAAACTGTGCGAGCCAGATGGGACTGAAGTTCTGTTTTTAGCTTTCTTAAACAGAAAACTGTCAGCCAAGAATGTTGCATCCCACAAAACTAAGTTTCATAAATGAAGTATAAATAAAGTTCCCTAAAGCAAATGCTAAGGGACTTTGTCACCACTATACCAGCCCTACAAGAAATGAGTTCTAAACATCAAAATGAAAGGCTGCTACATGCCAGTATAAAAACAGTTGAAGGGATAAAATTCCCAGGGCTTATTAAACAATAATGCAATTGAGAAAACAAAACAACTAGGTAACAATCTAAATGATGACTGGAACAGTATCTCATATATCAATATTAACTTTGAACGTAAATGGTCTAAATGTTCTATTTAAAAAATATAAATCTGGCAGAATGGATAAAAAAACACAGTGCAATATTTGCTTCTTTTAAGAGACACACATAACTTGCAAAGATTTTTATAGACTAAAGGTTAAGTGGTAGAAAAAATATC
The DNA here is from genome assembly GCA_963575035.1 of Avahi laniger. Classification (NCBI taxonomy): domain Eukaryota; kingdom Metazoa; phylum Chordata; class Mammalia; order Primates; family Indriidae; genus Avahi; species Avahi laniger. The sequence goes on from CAUYSK010089585.1 coordinate 24,418, forward strand.
CCATGCAAATGTAAACCAAAGCAAGCAGGAGGAGCTATTCTTTTATCAAATAAGATAGACTTTAAATCAACAACAGTAAAAAAAACACAAGGTCACTGTATAATAACAAAGGGATCAATTCAACAAGAGGAGCTCCCAGGTTCACAAAGCAAATACTACTGGACCTAAGAAAAGAGACAGACGACAATACAAAAAGAGTGGGGGACTTCAACACTCAACTGACAGCACTAGACAGATCATTAAGGCAGAAAATCAAAAAAGAAACACTAGAATTAAATTGGACTCTAGAACAAATGGAACTAAAAGACATTCACAGAATGCTCTACCCAAATTATGCAGAATGCACATTCTTCTCTTAAGCACAAGGACTATTTTCCAAAATAGACCATATGTTAGGCCACAAAACAAGTCTCCATTAAATTTTTTAAAAATAGAAATCATATCAAGTACCTTCTCAGACCACAGTAGATTAAAACTAGAAATCAACTCTAAGAGAAATTCTCAAAACTATATAAATACATGGAAGTTAAAGATATCTGATAACTTTTGATATCCCAGAAAACCAAGTAACTGTTTTATTTGGCACTGCTTTTCTGCAGATATTGCTCTTTCACCAAATAATACTCCCCTCCTATCAGCTGTGACATTCAAACAGGCCTGGAAATGGCCTTCATTAAGAAGATCCTTGTATCATTTTTCATATGAACCAGCCTGGATTCTGGGGTTTGGTAAACATGTTCAGCTAAGCCACAGCCATAAAAGAGACACTGTACATTTCCTAGAGCTGTCCATTTACTTGGCCTGATAGCCTACCATCTGTTGCACCCAATAACCCTCAGGTGGTATTCCAGCTGAGTCTTGTGGATCTCTAGGTTGTCTCAAAAAAATTATGTGATGAAGACTATCAATCTCAGGTCCTATTCTGAAATTAGGTTGATTCCAAAACCTGAAGAATACAGCCATCCCTCATTACCCATGAGGGATTGGTTCCAGGACCTCCCATTGATACCAAAATCCGAGGATGCTCAAGTCCCTGATATAAATTGGCATAGTATTTGCATATACCTATGTACATCTTCCCGTATACTTTATCTAAAGATTACTTATAATAGCTAATATAATGTAAATGCTACATAAATAGTTGTTATATTGCATTTTCCAGAAAATAATGACAAGAAAAAAACCTGTACATGTTCAGTACAGATGCAATTTTTTAAACAAATATTTTTGATCCACAATTGGTTGAATTTACACATGCAGAATCCATGGATACAGAGGGTCAATTATATAGACATCACTAACATATAGACTTTTAAAACGTAATTATAGGGATTTAGATGGAGAAAATCATAATGAGGTGGCAATGTCTTCAATTTCAAAGGTTAATTTACCTTGTTGTGCTGGCAGTAAAGAAGGTGATGGGCGAACAAGACGGTGTCCAAGACAAGGGAGGTGGAGCTCGTGGTTGCGTGTTCCCAGTGCAATTCTCCTCCCAGAAGAGTCTTTGAAGGATTAACTAGCAGTATTTACTAACCCACTTATTCTTTAAGACTGGTGTTTTTTGGGGTCTTTTTTTGTTTTTTGTTTTTGCTATTTCCTGATTTATATCTCTAATAAGAATCACAAAGAGCCCCAAAAAGCATGCATTGGGAATGTATGTGTGTTTTATAAAACTTCAGAATAATGAAATAAGTCTTGGCTCAGAGGATGGAGAAGGAGACAGCCCTAATCCTGCTAAAGCCAAAAATGAATCAATCTGTCAGCAGGTGAATGTCAAAGGTGCTTACAGACAGCACTATGCAAATTTACTGACATCTCTAAATACTGAATCACGTGAAAGTTCTCAAGATTTTTATGGGGAAATAAAGCTGAAATTTGAAAACATGAACAGTCATGAAGTGACTTCCCAAAGAGCAAGTTGGGTTCCGTAAAAGATATATACAATTAACTCTTCCAATGGTATTAATCTTGAATTTCAAAAAAGAAAGAATCAGGGCCAGCGCGGTGGCTCACGCCTGTAATCCTAGCACTATGGAAGGCCGAGTTGGGTGGATCACTCAAGGTCAGGAGTTCGAGACCAGCCTGAATAAGAGCGAGACCCTGTCTCTACTAAAAAATAGAAAGAAATGATCTGGACAACTAAAAAATATATATATAGGAAAAATTAGCCGGGCATGGTGGCGCATGCCTGTAGTCCCAGCTACTCAGGAGGCTGAGGCAGAAGGATCATTTGAGCCCAGGAGTTTGAGGTTGCTGTGAGCTAGGCTGATGCCATGGCACTCTAGCCCAGGCAACACAGTGAGACTCTGTCACAAAAAAAAAAAAAAAAAGAAAAGAAAGAATCACAGAGTTGGAAAGAGTCGTCAAAGCAGTGCAAGTTTCTACCCATCCAAAGAGTCCCTTTCACGGCATCCAGCATCTCAGGATGGTGTCCTAGCCTCACCCTTCACACTGATAGGATATTCGTTGTGCTGTTGAGCAGCCTGTTTCATTGCTCAACTCCAATTTTTATAAATTTCTTTCGCAGACTTGAGTTAAAATCTACCTCCCTGCAGCCTCTGTCCGTGCATTCTACATTCTGCTTTCTGAATTTAAAGAGGGTCGATTCCTCTCTTGTGGGAAAGAACTTCAGGTATCTGAAGGAACCCACCATGGCTCCGTAAGGTTTTCTCCTCCTGCTTAAAGGATCCTAACTGATTTAGCTCCTCTCCTCACACGGGACATGTCTGAAAAATCCCACACATGCTGCTAGGTCAAAAGTGACACCTCTCTTCAGATTGTCAAGGTCCATGTGTAGATCTCATAATTAGTCACAACATTCCAGGTATTTATCTGGTCAGTGGGAAGTAGAATGAGATTATTATACCCTATCACACTTAACAGTAAAGTCCCCTAAAATGCTCGGTGCTTTTCCTCACATTAACTGTTATGAAACACAGGCCTCTCCTATTCTTATTCTATACGTGGCCATCTTTTAATGGACACGTCAACCTTTATATGTACCCTATTAAATTCTCTTTTGTTCGTTTTGATTTACAATTTAATTCTTATCTGATAATTTTGTCTCTTTATCAAAAATATTAGTTACACTTTTCAGATTTGTGTCATTCCTAAATTTGATCAGTATGCATTTTATATATTCATCTAACACCACAATCGAAATGGTGATCAGTTTATGGACAAATAACAATTAACTTTTTAACCTGTTAAACATACAAATCTATGGATGAGACCTTCACAATACGTCATTAAGGAATTCATAATGTTTGAAGCAAATCCGTCACTTTTGGGAGCTGCTGCCTTTGAAAACCACTGTGCTGTTCTTGGTTCAACAGCAGGTGAACCGATCATGGATTTAATTGATGTACCATTTTAATCTCAATTCTAATTTTCCCAGAAGTCCTACTGACCAGGGACCAAACAGATTACTTGGAATGACATGCAACCACAGACCACACCAGAATTGTTGACATTTGTTTTTCATACTAAATGGGGAAAACAAATTATTTTCAGGGATTACTTGGGCACCTAAGAATCTAAACCACATTAAGCCATTTTGAGGAACTGATGAGAAAAGCTCACTTTACAGTTACTATGTTCCAGCTACCACTACTGATAATAGGCTGAGGGCCAGTGGGAGGAGGATCAAGAGTAAATTATCCAGAAAAAAAAAAAAGAAAGAAATGCAATTCTTCTTTGAAATTAGAGTGGTGAAAGTAAGGATGGGATGTATAGATTGTAAGTGCAGAGGTACATACAGTAGTTTCAAATCTCAATTGACATCTGGGGAAAAAGAAAAGAAAAGCAAAAATAATTATTTCTGAGAGCTCCAAAGTAAAGACTAAAATTTTAAAGCCAAGAAAGAAAATATTAAAAGTTAGGCTAGCCAAATATCTGTCATCTAGACTCCAGTCTGTTTCTCCTGGTGAAAGTCCTCGTCTGTGCACAAGTTTGCCTGCCTCCCTGTGTGTCTCTCAGGATGGATGGGAACTGTGATGCTCTTTGCAATCTCCTGCCAGCAGTTTCTCCAAGTGTCTGCTACTGTTTGCTCTGGCAGTAGCCAGTGGAGAAGCAGTAAGACACTACTCTCCTTGTGTCACTGTTGATAATTCTCCATCGAGCTAAGAGGATGCTGTCCAGGGAATGGGAAGTGGCCAAGGCACTAGAAGATTTAAACTCTAACCCTGGCTCTGAAGGAAAGGCCCTGGGAAAAGTAGAGCAGCATTCAGAAATCTTCTCTCTTTCCTTGACTATAGCAGGTAATGAATAATTATTTCATGGGACTCACAAAAGGCAGATGATGGTAGGCCAAATTATGGTAATGCTCTCAAGACGCAAATCACTATACATTTTGAAGGTATTCCTCAAGCTAATTTTTGCAGCTCTCCTTTCACCTTTTTCTGGATCTCCCTCTTATACATCGCTTCGTTAGTAGATGTGGATAACTTTCATTTCATGTACAGGAAAATGGTTAAATATTAATAATAGCAGCACAGCTCTTACATGCTCTGTCGTATGTGCTTTGTATGCATTATCACACCTAATCTTTTCGCTGTCCCTAGGATGTCTGACTATTAGTATCCCTATTTTAGAGGAACAGAATGCTCTGGTATATTTCAAAATGGCTACTTTCCCCCTCTCCCTGCTGGAAGCAAGAGGACATTTTTTTCTGTGATCTTCACTCTGAGAACCTGATAGAGCTCATGAAGGTAAAATTTACAAATGTGTAAGGGGCACCCTCTAAGAATGGGACCCTCTGGAATTTTCCTGTCTCAGATTGGTCCACCTGGGACCTCCAGCAATTCATCAATTACAGTTCAGGTTTTCCTGCCCCAGTAATGACTCGCACAGAAGTTTCTGCTCTGTTAAGCTGTGATTCTCAATATCTGCCTATCTCTCTCTACAATTATGAGAGGCGGCAGTTTGCCTTGTGACCTTACTTCTCTGCTAGACTTAAGAAGAGTCGTTGATTTTCAGTTTGTTCACCTTTTTTGCGTGTGAAGATGGGAGTGACAACTTCCAAGCTCCTTACATGTAGAACTGAAAGTCACCATCCTTATTTTAAAGAAGAAATTAAGAGAATTGGGGAGAAAGCTAAAGTGGAACGGTTCTTGTTTTTCAGGAAGTTATCTTTATTTCTCTCAGTCTGTGTACTGAGTCCTCATTACCTGGACCAAATGTGTTCTTTAAGATCTATGGATACACAGGCTCAGTGAGTTCATTCTGCCCTTCACCAAACTAACAAGTCTGAAACTTCAATCAGAATACTGGAGGAGGTAAGAGCACTTCTCTTTGCTTCTAGAAAGCATTTATTCCTTTGTTGAAGAGAGATATGACTTCAACTTGATTTTATACATATAATTATATATGATTATATATAAATAAAATCCCAACTGAAATATATATGTATACATATATATGAAAGACAATGGTTTTTGACTCTACTTTGGAATTTGTAGATGTTTACTGCTACAGTGTCAAGAAAAAGGAAATGAAGTTTATCAAACCATGTGAAAACTGTTCCTATTAGCATCAAAGACCAGTGCTAGCCTCTCAATCCATACAATAGTTCACTACTGGTCTGGTTCCAGAGGCTTCAAAGGGAGAGAGACTGCAGTAGGGCTGGGCAGCAGCAGGGTAAAGGGCACACCGAGACCACAGAGAGCAGACTGTGACCAGGTCCGCTGGGAAGGGAACCACAGCGCCTGGGAGAGCCCTTGGACTCTGACAGTGCAATCCTGACAGCTGTTGTGATGTGGACCCTAGACCCAGCAGCTCCTGCCCATACTCACAGATGCTGAAACCAGACGGTCTTTAGTGCTGTTCTGGGATGCCAGTGATCACCCAGCTACTGGTAATCCAGGCCTTATAAATCACAGTGTGAAGAAGGGTAGAAAAATACCATTCCACCTAATTTCTGGCAGTACTGAAATTAAATGCATGCAGGTGCATCTGTGAAAAAGAGTATTCCACATCCTTGGTGTGATGTATGGGAACAGAGTACATGCTCTATAGTCAGGCTGCCTGAGAAGAAATCCCAGGTCTGCTACTTGCCACTTGCTACTTGTGTAAACTTGAACAAGGCTTTTTTTGTTTCGTTTTGTTTTTAACCCATTATATGCAGTAGTTTCCTTATCTATGTATATAAATAGTGAGGTCACCGAAGTAAAATCTTTGGTGTTATTAAATGCTCAATCAAAGCTTCCATCATCATCTTTGACATCCCCTTGTTGTACCGAAATGATACGTGAGCCATTCACTTTCTTCCCCAACACCTACCAATGCAATTCTCTGAAATAGAGATGGTCAGTTTTATAAAATATGCTTCCTTTCATTTCCTAACTTCAGAGGGCAAGAGGTTTTGACATTCAACACTTCCACTCTGTAAACTTTCATAATTACTGAAATAAACACCTAAAATTTCTTCCCTAATTTCAAATATTATGACATGGAACGAAAAGCATTCATCAATATACCACTTGGAGTAGAAGCTAAGACATCGAGGGATCGGGGTGCAGACAGAAGTATTCTGTGACCCAGAGAGGCCGTGGAGAGGAGAGCACAGCTAAAGGCCGTATACCCTCTGATGGGACCTGTCCTATAACACCACCTGCCATGCAGTAACTTCTAAAAACCTACTAAATTCATTACATCCTTGAGTGTGGGTAAAATTTTGCAGAAATTCGGAGGGAGCTGAGTTTCATATCTAGACTAATAAGAGGCAGAATCCAAGTAAGGCATGGAGAGAAAAGGATAAGGAAAGGAGCCCAAGGAACACACAGGACTGTGGAGAAACTGTCCTCTCTCATGGCCTTGGAGTGTTTATTGGGTACAGTTTAATCTAACCTCTAATACTGAATTGGCAAATCACCAAAGTCCACAATATCATTATTTCAAAATTAAAAATCATTAGAAGGCATATATATATATATGTGTGTGTGTATGTATATATAAAATCTTACACATGTGATGGTGATCTCCATCCTTTCCTAAAGCAAAAATCCGTATAGACAAAGAGAAGCAGACAGGAGAGGTCAACAAAAGTTTGGGATCTGGAAGTGAACAGACTGGAGAAAGCAGAATCCCAAGCCTGCTGTGGAAGCCCACTTCAGAACCCTTACCTGGCAGGATCTGGAATAGCCTTGGGATTGGAGACACCAGGTGTCTTGATTATGGGGTACGGCTAGTGTTACCAACTGTTCTGGTTTGCCTAAGACTGAGAAATTTCATGGCACGTGGCAGGATTTTCAGCACTAAAACCATAAAGCTAGGTGGTTGGTCACCCTAGTGTGGCTGAGGTGAGCCAAGAGGAGAAATGGTTGAAAGCCCAAGCCTCACATCCCAACCATATTCCATATACAACTTTGATAAAACAAAATTAAGTATAAAATATAAAAAAATCACCAAATATTCTTGATATGCACACTCTCTGCATACAGATGTCAATATATAAAAATAAAAGGGCCTCTCTTTTAACAACACAATGTAAAGAATCTTATAAAAGTTTTCTTGTGGATATAATAAAATATACATAAGCTTTCTCATCATTTCTTAGCAGCAAAAGATACCAAATATCATATTTCCAAATACCTTTTCTCTCTAGTTGGATGCACTTTTATTCAGGAATACAAAGCTAAATCCTTATAGGGTACAGTAGAGCCAAGATTCCCAGACATGGGAACTGCACTCAAATTCTGCAGAATTAGAATATTCAGAGTGGGGCCAGGAATATGTCATTTTTATAGCACCTCATATGGTACCTTTGATCAGTCATGTTTGGAAATCATTGGATTAACAAACATCCATATGGAAGCCAGGGCAGGTGTACGTTGTCAAGGCCTCCGGGATATATGTAAGAAGAGACTGAGTAATCTGACATTTAGCCTGAAATCCCTGGGGACATGGAAATATGATCCTAGAGCTCTCCACCAGCTGCTGTCTTCACCAGACACCCCTCCTGGTGGTACTGTGCAACAGATCTCACCATCATAACGACTCGTGTCCACAAGGGTCTACACCCTATAATGCCCAGCCTGCCTAGACAAGCTGAATTCTGAGAAATGTGTTTCATCAATTATCTCTGCCCTGGTAAGAGCAAGAACCCTGCAGGGACCGGTGATGACTCATTGCAAGCACCCTATCAGACCACGAGGAGGTACAACCTAGAAGAAAGAGTAATCGTGTTCTCAGAGCGTACACAACCTTGCTCTGCTTAATTCTGAAGAAGGTGGCCTTGACCTTCTCCACTGATCATTTTTTAAAATAACACACAATTGGCCTTTACTTCCCCTCAATCCATTAGAAAGCACCACAGCTACAATTCAGCTTTATTTCCCCTCACTCCATTAGAAAGCACCACAGCTAAAGCAGGATGGTGTCCAAATCGAGACCACAAAATGATGACTATCTCTTACAAGAATATCTCTTCCTGAGAAGAAAATAAAAAATAAACAGGATAGACATACCCAGTGCTATGTGGTATAAAGAAAACCTCTCTTAAAAATGTCTGGTAAAACATTCTAAAAATTCCCACTGGGGGAAAAAAACTCTAAATTTTAATATTGATATATTTATTTCCCAATAAATTTTCATCATTAAACATTTTCTTAAAACATTAAATATTGTTAAAATATTAAATTATTCCTTGCAGATCTTGATATTTATCTTCCCTTAATTCCATTCATCAGGGTGGGTCATGTGTAGGAACAATCACCCATTGTCTATGCACTTAGGAGACAAAGAGAATATCTGGACCATTTGTGAGGAATTGCTAGCTTCGCAGTCTACGTATTTGTGTTTCCAGATTGTATTTTTCTACCAATAAGAATGACTTACACAGTCAATTTTCTAGTTATAATCATTCCTGCTTTTCATTCAAAAGCTACTGCTACTATTATTTACTACAAAGAAAAAGCCTACACATGCACATTTGTAAAAGAACATTCACATCCACAGGTGTGCTATGTTTCTGTTAGCCCTTTTCATCAGTCCTGCCACTCAGACAGCTGTTCAGTGAATCAAACATTCTAAAGAAAAACCATCTTTTATTGCTAACACCGTAGATGAATGTCACATGAGAGTTATAATTTGCCAATTAGTACCTAATACACCTTTTCTTCAAGCTCCTTAAGATTCCTTGAGCTATGGCCATTAGAGCAGAGTTATTCTTCAGTGATGGCTTGCAAGTTTCTCTAGCATCTGTGCCAGTGGGTGGCTAATGAGTCACACCCATTGATCTTTGATGGACTACAGTTAATCTAAAGGCATCAGAGAAATGATGAGAGGCTTATGGCCTCATCCGTTTAGATTAGATTACGATTTGAGTTTCCAGACATAAAAAACTGAGAATGTGGGAGCTAAATGGTTAGGTTTCCAGGTTTTTCTGTTAGAAGGCCAAGTAGACAAAAAAATATGACTTTTTTTAAAGTTGCTAGAACTAAGTTCCTAATACTATACCCAATCCAATCAGCTTGCTAGAAAGTACATCAGGGAACTACTGACCTTTCTTTTTCAACATTCACTAGTGGCCTGAGGACCTAGAACATTTACCCCTATGGCTTCATTGTTTAGTGAATGGAAAAATACTTCAAGACCTCAACAGAACTGACATGACACTTCAGATCAATGTGAAATATGTTAGTGTTGAAAAAGGCATTTTGTTTCTGCAGAGTTGAAGCTATTAAGGAATATATAAATTGGCAAAAGAAAGTAACTGTTAGTATTATTTTATTTTTACAATTTTTCACCGTGTTTAAATTTTTAAAGTATATTGAAGGCCACAATTTTATTTGAAAAACACAAAGAAAAGTATAGTATCACAGGAACAATGATCAATAGAAATATAATTGAATGATAAAAATTAAAATATAAGCATAAATATTTTCCCCAAAATCTACAAGGAATAATCAAAGCACTAATATTATTATTTACAGTTCTATATTACCTTTAATATCAAAAGCTCAATTGATTATTACGCTTTTTTGGTTTCTGCATAATACTATGAAAAAGTCCTATTAAACTCTTTCAAATACTAAAATATCTCATCCCAAGAGCTAATATCTATCTTCATGTGGCAACATGTTTCTAGTATAAAAAGAGCCAATACTGAGCCTAAAAGGAAAAGTACAATAACTGAAATGAACAATTCTTGGATGGGTTTAATGAAAGACTGCAGAGATGGCAAAAGAAAGATTCATGAACTCGATGATAAATCAATAGAAACCATAGAATCTGACAAATGGAAAAGAATAAAAAAAATAAACAGAGCCTTAGTTATTCATGGAGCGATATCAGAACTCTAACATACATATAGTCGGCATCTCAGAAGGAATAGGAAGGGAATAATAGGATGGAAAAATATTTGAAGATATAATGGCTAAATATTTTTTCAAATTTGGTTTAAAATATAAACTTACATATCTGAGAAGCTCATTCAGCAACCCCCCCCCCCAAGCTGACTAAATATAAAGAAAACTACATCTAGGCCTATTATAGTCAAACTATTCAAATTCAAAGTTAGAAAATCTAGAAAATAGAAGAGAAAATGACATATTAAGTACAAGAGGACAATAATATGAAGAACAGCTGATCTCACATTATAATAGAGGTCAGCAGACAATAAAACAGCACATTTAAAGTACTGGAGAAAAAAATCAACAAAAAGTTTCATATGCAGCAAAACTCTCATTTAAAAATGAAGGCAATATGAAAAGCATCATCAGATAAAAACTGAATATGTTGCCAGCAGATCTGTACTACAGGAAATGCTAAAGGAAATTGTTTAGGCTAAAGAAAAATGACAACAGATAGGAACTCAGATCAACAGGAGGAGCACCAGAAATAGTAAACGGGTGACAGGCAAACATAAATATATACATATTTTCTACTTTCAGTTAAAAGAATACATATTACTCTTTAAAGCTAAAGTTATAAATCATTATTGGAAATTTACAACAAATGCAGATGTAATGTATGAGACAACACTTTTACAAAGGATGAGGAAAATAAAATTATAGCAAAGTTACTATATTTTATGTGAAGTAAGTCTATATCAAGTCTAAGTAGACTACATAGCAAGTTGATGATGCATATTGTAATTCCCAGAATAAACATTAAAAATATGCAAAGATACACAGTTAAAAAGCCAACAGAGGAGTCAAAATACTTAAAAATATTTAATTAAGAAAAAAAAAAAAGCAGGAAAGAATAAACAGAGGAAGAGAAAATAGGTAGAATAAATATAAAACAAATGAAATAGCAGATTCAAATCCAACCATATTGATAATTGCAATATATGAAAATGGACCAAAATTCCAATTAGAAAGCAGCAATTTTCCAGACTGGAAAACAATGCTAGGCTCAATTATATACTGACCACAAGATTCATACTTTAAATACAAAGACACACATAAGTTGAAAGGAAAAATATGAAAAAATATATATACCATGAAAATACCATTAAGAAAGCAAGAGTATCCATATTAATATCAGACTAAATAAACTTTAAGACAAGAAGTATTGCTAGAGATTATAATAAAATGGAAAAATAATCAAGAAGACACATTTACAAATATGTGTGCTCTTAATAACAGAGTCCTAAAGTATATGAAAAAAAAAAGAACTAAAAGGAGAAATAGGCAAATTAATAAGCACAGTTGGAAACTTAAAAAGCTCTTTCTCAGTAATTGACATAATAAATAGACCAAAAATCAATAAGAGGATATAGAAAACCTTAGTAACAGTACACAGTACCATAACCTAACTGATATTTACAGACCACTACATTGCACAACTGTAGCACATGTAACTGTGGATGGAATGTTCATGTTAGACAAACATGCTGGCCTAAAAACAAGTCTAAAAAATTTCAAAAGATTAATATCTCAAAGAACATATTCTCTAGAAGCAATAGAATTTAACCAGAGATTGATATCAATAAAATATTGGAAAATGCTCAAGTATTCAGAAATTCAACACACTTTTAAACCCATGGATTAAAAAAAAAATCACAAAGAAATGAGTAAATAGTTTAAAATAAAATATAACGCAAATACTACATTCAGAAACTTACGTCAGTCAGCTAAAGCAGTACTTAGAGGAAATATTATCCTTTTAAATGCTTATATCTATTGGAATAAAAGAAATATTTAAAATTAGTGATCTGAATTTCTACCTTAAGAAGCAAAGAAAAGGTTCTACTAAAGTAAGTATAAGAAACAATTACTTTTTAAAAAACTAGGTAAAATCAATAAAATAAAAAATAAACAATAGAAAAGTTAACAAAGATAAAAGTTGATGTTAACAATATTGACAAATATTTAGTAAGACTGTAAGAGACAGAGGAAAAAAATTCAAATTATTAGTAATAAGAATGAAAAGGCAAATATAATTACAAATCCTAGATAAATTAAAAGAATAATAATATTTTGAATAATTTTATGTTAATAAATTAGAAAAATAGGTGAAAAACATTATCAAAACTGACTCATAATAAAACATAAAATTTTATATATGTATATTAATTTTCTATTGATGCTACAATGCTTGTTTAAAATCACACCCACTTATTACTTATTGAGCTGGAAGTCTGGACTCAATTGGGTCCTTTGCTTATCTGCTCAGGATTTATAAGGCCACAATCAATGTGTTGGCTGTGTTGGGTTTTTATCTGGAGGCTCTAAGAAAGATTGCACTTCCAAACTCATTCAGGTTGTTGGCATAATTCAGTTGCTTGTGGTTGTAGGACTGAGATCCCTGCTTCCTGGACATACAGCCTTCTTCATTTTCTAGCCAACAAGCCAAGTTTTGAAACTCTGGCTTCTCCTTCAACCACATCTCTTTGACTCCAACCAGAAAAAGTTCTCTGTTTTTAAGGGATTAGATTGGACCCAGAATAATCTCCCTACTTTAAATTTCATAATATTAGTTACATCTTCTAAGTCTTTTTTTGATATATAATGTAACTTATTCACAAGTTCCAGATTAAGGCCAAGAAGACCTTTTGTGGGGGCTCTTCTGGTTACCACAATATACTAAAAGGAGAGGATAGATAGATAGACAGACAGATAGATAGAAGATAGAGATAATAGTTTATCTAAGAAATTAAATTTGTTACAAAAGAATTCCTCAAAGAAAATTTCAGGCTCTAATTAATTCACCCACGAATTCTATTAAATATTTTACAAACCAAAATACACCAATCTTACACAACAAAATCATTCAGAAATCTGAGGGAAAAAGAACAGTTCTCAACTTGTTTTATAAGCATAACTCCAATATTATAACCTCATAAAGGCATTAAGAGAAAAATCACAGCCAATATCCGTCATGAACTTAAATTCAAAAATACTTAACAAAACATAATCAAACTGAATATAGCAATATGTAGAAAGGGCAATAATACATCATGACCAACTAGGGTTTATTTAAGGAACACCAGATTAACCAAAAAAAAAAAAATCAATCCATGTAATCTAACAGAATAAAGCAGACAAACCATACAATCACTTCAATATATGTAGAAAAAGCACTTGATAAAATTCAATACACATTTATATTAAAAAAAAATACTCTCAGCAAATTAGGAATCAAAAGAAATGTTCTCAATATAATAAAGGACATCTATTCCAAAACAAAAACCAAAATAACAAAACCTTACAGCTAAGCTCACACTTAATGGTGAAAGTCTGAAGGCTTTTCTCCTAAGATTAGGGACAAGATAAGGATGTCTGCCGTCATCACTTCTGTTTGACATTGTACTGGATATTCTATTCTGTGCAATAAAGTATGGGAAAAAAGGGGGTTATTGGAAAGGAAGAAGTAAACTATCTCTACTTACAAATGATATGACTGTTTATGTGGAAATTTCTAAAGGATCCAAAAAAAAAAAAAACTATCTAGAAATAACAAATAAGTGTAGCAAGGTCTGAGGACACAGTCGAGACGAACAGATAAAAGAAGTACAGAGTCCAGATAAAGACTCCACCTACAATTAATTAATCTAGATTTTATCAACATCCAAAAGTTTTTCAACAAAAGGCACTATGTAGAATATGAACAGAATGAACCACAACCTGAGAGAAAATCATGTATATAATATATAAATATATATACTCATATATGTGTCTATAGGAGACAAAGGACTAGTTTGAAGATTAAAGATCTCCTGCAACTAAACAACAGAAAGAAGCCCCTCAAATGGACAAAAGCCTAGAATAGGTACTTTGCAAGGGAAGATATATAAATGGCCAATAAGCATGTGAGAAATGTACTCAACACCACTCATCATTAGGAAAATGCAAATTAAAGTGCAATGAGATACCACAAAACATCCATTAAAGTGGACAAAATTAAAAAGATAATTGACACCATATATTGCTAAAGATGGGGAGCCGCTGGAACTCTAATACATTGCTACTGAGAATGTAAAATAGTACTACACTTTAGCAAAAGATTTGACTCTTTCTTATTAAGGTAAATGTACACATATCCTTTATCTCAGCAATTCTACTTTTAGGTATTTACCCAAGAGAAGTGAAAACATACTATAAAAAAGGCCAATAGAAAAATATGTAGAGCCTTACTCATAACAGTCCCAAACTAGAAATTACCTCAAAGTCCATTGACAGAAGAATAGATTTTAAAAGTATAGTAGATGGATACAGCAATATGATAGTTGGCAACAAAATAGAATGAATTATTGATACATGCAACAACATAGATTAACCTAATACATATTATGCTAAACAAAATAAGCCAGACTCAAAAGGGTCTGGAACATATGTTCCACAGTATGTTCATACTGTATGTTATATAGAACTATATGAAGTTCTAGAACAAACAGAACTGTTTTATGGTGAAAAAAATAAAAAGTTTATTGTGTAAGTAGAGCAATTAGAAAAAACTATGAAAGAACTGTCTTGAGTGATTGGAAATGTCCTATATCTTTATAGTGGTACACGGGTATATCCATTTGCCAAAATTCATCAAGTTGTTTACTTAAGATTTGTACATTTCAACATATATAACTATTATATAAAAAAAATCCTGTAAACTAACAAACGAAAAATGCTCACTATTTATACAATTCCAAATAACTCTCAGAGACTTAATATTCATATGCCACAGAATCCTAATACAGGCTGACCAACTAAGATGGTTACTCCAGAATCTCTGGATCAAATTAAAAAAAAAATGGTTGGACAATCTTTAAGCTATACAAAAACGTTTTTTGAAGTGGACGAGCTGTTTGTACTCAGTGACCTGAATGTGTAAGAGTAGTCCCAAGAAAACCTCTTCCTCAGCATAAAAATACATTTCCTTCTTGGAATATGATGGTGAGGAAAGGAGTAAGTTCCAATGCAAGCTTAGAATGGCAGTGAAAAATTGTGGTTACACCATGTGATAAATCCACAACTTCTTGGACTGAAAACAGTGGAAATGGAAAACCACTTTTATATCAAAAAAGTTAATTTTTACGATAGGTTAATTCCCCCTGCTATCCTCCACTTCCCTCTACAGAAGAGAAGTGGATACTTGAGGAATTAACCCAAATAAAGTAGGGAAGAATTTCTCATTTCTCCAAAATCAGTTAGGGATTTTCTCTGTTTTTATAAAGGATGATGACTAAATTTCCATTTCTCATACAGAAGATGATCATTGAGGATGGATAGGGCTAAAAATTGAGCAATTAATGAAAAACATTAAATGATAGCATAATGCAAGGATGCCAATGTGCTTTCCATAGCCAAATAAAACAGGGATATATGTATGTATGTGTATATATACACATACTTTAGTATATCATGGCTATTTTTAATATTTGTCTAGTGGTTTTCACCTCAATTTCATCTTCAGTCTACATCCATATTCTTTCTTTAGTCCTCCTCATCATTAGTCAAACAATCTTTTCTGACACTCTGCTCCATACTTTGGGTAGATATTTTTCTTTGAAGTTTCCTAAATACTCAGAAGACCCTGCATTTACGAGATGACCCAGAAAGCTCGTGGATGATAAAATTGATGAGTAAGCATTTAGTCAGAGGCAATGGATCCCACTTTGGTCCTGTAAGAGAATAAGTGAACCTGAAAGAAATTACACATCTAGGAGACAAAAAGCAAGCCATTTTTTTTTAAACATTAGCCCTTTTGAAATGTTTATTTGATAAAAGGAAGAACGGGGCAATTTTTCTTTCTTCTAAGCTAAATGAATGAATCAAATTATATCAATAGTGGCTTCATTCTTTACACCACCCATTTATGTCTTCTTGAGGAATCTAAAATAATAGAGGGAAGAATAGGGGTTTTCTAGACAGAGTGATCTGACAGAATTTTTACTCTACCATGTTGGGAAAGTTATTTAATCTTAATAAGCTCCAGTTACCTTGCCCGTAATTAGGGTAACGATGACCTCTAGGATTTGTAAGTATTGTTTATATTTATTAAATATTTATAAAAACTATATACACAATTGTTTTATACACATATACACACATATAATGAGACCTGAATGCAGGTCACATGCTTTGCACAGGCAACGCACTAGATAAACTGATTTTTTTCAATCTTGTTCCTGAATCAAATGACAATTTGTTCACCACAGTCTTGTCCTCAAGTCATGAGAACTGCTATTCCTCATGTCATGTGGCCCTTGGGATCTATGTATGCACCGAATGAGAAGACATAAATGACCGCCTCCTGCATTAAAATTCTAAGCTCATCACTTAGAGTACTTAACAAATATTATTCCTGGTTATTTGGTTAGAAAGGGAATACAGACATCAGAGACTATCATTGTATATTATTTTAGTTGTCACTATAAAAACAATTATTCTTCATTTTACATCAATTCAGATAGAAACATGCTTCAGAAAATATGCATATATCAAAGACAACTACCTTGAACAGAACACCAAGCTATTTATATAGATACATCAAATGTTTTTTAAAAGACATTATATAATTTTTTAAAAGCCTTCTTTGATTAAAAGAAAATATAGTAAGTAAATTAGAAAATCAGCAAATAAATTAAAAAGCTCATTTTGTTTCACAACAAATGAACTAAACATTTTTAAAAGGAGAGAAAAAAATTCCTTACAATAATGAAACTAAAAAGTGAGGTTTCTGACTATGACTCATGTTCTAGAAACCTAAGTTAAAAATATTTGGGGCATATATTTAAAATGATGGTGTGGTTCAGTCTTTAAATGAAAGCAAAAGTCAACTATTTATCTTGCTGTATTTTCATACATCAAACTCACCTAAAATGTGATTTATGATTCAGAAGTATGGGTGCTGAGCCATTACTTGTTACTTAAAAAAGTTTAAAGCATTTTTATAGGTTTTATTCTTCCTATCATTATATATTTTTAAAAACTTGATAATAATGGAGAGGGAGTCCCCATAACAACAATTTACTAGCTAAATTGAATCAATGTATGTGCTTTAATTAATTATACTAAAAATAGTCTTTTATTTCTTAACATGTGCATGTTATTCATAATAAAATTTGGAAATTTAAATTTTTAAATTTCAAAAATTTAGTCCAATGAATAAAATATACCATTAATATAAAAATAACTCCATCCACAAGCAACTTAATTTTATTTAATCTAATTTTTAAATTAATACGTCATTAAAGTTCTGACTGAAAGAGGTAATTACAGTGCCTACTACATAGTTGGTGAACATACAAAGTAATTTAAAATATTCCCTAAAGCATTAATTTCATACAATTGTGTAATATTTTAATGACACTTCTCAACATTCTAAGCAAATGTAAGAAAACAAAAATCAATATACTATGCGGTTAATTTCTTAGTAGTTTATTTTGACAGAAACATTTCAGTGCATATATGGAGTTGCTTTTAAATACTAACAATCTACTTTACTTTTTATTTATTTATTTTTTAACTTTGGAAATATTTTTCATTGTATAAATTACAGGTGTACAAATGATGTTTTGATATACACATATATAGTGAAGTGTGACAATCTACTTTTAACATCTGCTGTTAATGTTTATTTACAATCAAATATGGTTAATTTAGCCAGTTGGCTCCTGATAGTACCTCCAGTAATGAAAAATTATCAAAAGCCAGTATATCTTGATTGCAATAGCCTGTACCTTTTATTGTCTGTCTAGATTCTTTTCACATCAGCTCTATAACGAAAAGGTAAGTTACAAACAGAGGTATTAGAAGACACACAATGGGGTCCCTGTTCCCTGGAACATATCAAAATATCAATAACTCATAAGGTAATTTGAGGGCTTCCATTATGTAATGCTTCAACAATTAAATTCTATAGATTTTTTTCATTTAACAGTCCAGCCAAAGTATACAGAATATACATAACCCATAAAATAAATTAACAGTGAATCAATGCATATGTTTAAAGTCCTTGATTCATGAAGAAACCAGTTGGAAAACGTTTAAGCCAAAATTAACGTCAAATATTTATATTGTTGGGTTTGGCAGCAGAGGTGGGTTCTCAAGAGAGACAACACATTCCAAATGGTGTGTTCTATTCTCCTCTCAAGCCCATTCATAAAATGTCTGTTACGCAATGGGATCACTACTAGGTTAATGAACACAGGCTGGTGTTTAGCGTTAACTAGTACGTAGAAACGAGAACACCACTCATCTTTACTCAAACACAAAACTTAAGGGAGATGCTTAGGCAAAGGACTTTTGCACCGGACTCATTTGCGTTTCTCGCAGGAAGCAAACCTAAGAATGTGACTGAAATGGGTAATCGGAACGCACAACAAACGGGCACATACAGGCAAGCTTGTAGTTCCCTGAAACGTGTAAACCGATTGCGCGGACCGTGATAAATGGCTGGCATAGCTCTGGGATCAGCCAGGTCCCAGCGTGTCTGCTATTTTCGGCTGATACTGGGACCCTAATTGAAGAAAAGGGACCGGGGAACCCTAGCATTGGCTTTCCCTTTCTTAATGCGCCCTTCACCAAGCGGAATTCTCTCTATTCCGACTCCAGTAAAGAGCTGGCAACCTCAAACCCTGACCGATCTGCCTTAAATCCGTGAGTTTGCACTGGGATCACAAACCGCGGGAGCCAAGAAGGAAGATCAATGTCAACACGAGATTGCATGTTCCTCTGACTTTTGTTTGCTCGGGTTCTCATTTCAGACAGACACTCTTCCCCTCCCTAAAGAACCCGGAAAGATAATGAATACCCCTAACCTTCATCAAGACTGCCCCAATCACAGCCACACGGAGCGTGGAGGAACCCAACTCTGTCCCTGGGATCTAGTCGCAGAGTCGCGTCTCCGCGGGTGGACGCCTAGACCTCCCCTTAAGTCGGGCACCGTTTGTGCCCAGAGAGAGGGGAAAGCATCTCTTTCAATTCCTCCCGAGGCCACTCTTTCTTTACAGACTCACCTGCATGGGCGCTTCGTGTCTCATTGTTGGCAAATGTCCTTTCTCTCCGGATAGGACAGAGCTGGCCCGGGCGCCCCGTCAAGCGTGCACAGCCCGCGCGCTCCTCGCTCCACGCTCTGCGCTCCCGGGGTTCGCTAACCGGCTCCAACATCAGCACCGGAGCTGTCCTCTCCCGGCGCTGCACACGCGTACTGGCCGGGAGCCCCGTGCACTCCTGGGAGTTGTAGTCTCGTCCTGCAAGGCTTCCCGGTAAACGGGCGCGCTACGAACTACATCTCCCGGCAAGCAAACAAGAGCTTAAACAGCCTCGCTCCGCCAGTCGGACTCGGCCGCGGAGCCTCCCTTCTCTTTTCGAAAAGCTCCTGGCTGTTAGCTCTCTCAGCCGCCCCTGCCCTTTTCCTCGCAAGGGGCAAACAAAAGTGACCCCAGCTTGTCTCAGCTGGAGACTTTTCTTTGCTAACTCTCGCCTTCAGGAGCAGACTGTGATTTCCTGGTTAAGAAACACATTATCTTGTGCTAATTTCCAACACAAACGAAGCCGGAGCTGCGTTCTGGGACTGTCTGCCCTACCCCTCCCCATCCCGAATCGGGAAAGTTTATGCATTTTCCATAGGCACAGGGGGAAGATTTGACGATCTCATTCAACAAACGCAGGGGAGAAAGACGGTGAATGGCACACGCATAAGGAGAGTGGTCCGTGCGCATAATTGCATAGAGAAGGCGCGGGCGCGTACACACACACACACACCAACCCCACACACCAAAGTGCGTGAAAGCGAGATTTCTCGCTGAGGAACTCCCTTCTTCCGCTTACCTTTCCGTACAGCTCCATTGCAACTCGAGGTTCGGAAATTCTCAAGTCCCCTAGCTACAAAGGAGGTGAGGGGTCTTACGCAGCAAGCGGGGCTAAACCGAAAGGCACAACACAATAGAAGGGGTAAGGGTGGCGTCTGGCTGAAAGAAAAAGGAGGGACGTGGGGAGGACAGCCGATTTAGATGGATGGCTTCTTCCCTCTGGAGGCGGGAAGCGTGGAGTCTTCAAGTGGCAGCTGCAGAGGAAGGGCTGAGAGTCTCTTAGGAAGTGCCAGGGGCGCGATTGCGCTGGGCAGCCCCTCCCCGGGCCCTCCCCCAGGCACCTTCCACCGTCATTAGCGCGCACGCATAGCCGCCGCTGGCCGCGGGCTGGAGAGCTGATAGGACACTGGGTTATTTACACAGAGCAAGTCACATAAAATGAGCACATTCATCACCGCAGCCCAGAGGCACCGTCACAGAATGAGATGGGAGACCTCTGTTAAGTTATCCTGTCCTTTCTTTAACACAGACTCATTCCTCATATTACAATCGTACTCTTCCCAGACCAGTTCAAAAAAATGGTTTTTGAAATCTCGGAACTGTACTTTTGTTACCCTGATCTTTTCCCCTCAGTTGACTAATATGTATGACTGCACATGTCCTCTGTACCTGTCTGTAGACAGCTCTCTCCATTTAAGAGTAAACGTTGATCATCCAGCAATAGCCTTCTTGCCTTGGCATGAAGTCAAAATTACTACATTGGAGGCAGAATGGAAAAGGAATGATCGTGACATTAGCATGAAAGGAAGGAATAACTCAAATCAGCTTTAAATTTCATTGCATTAGACAAAGCAGTAGAACGGAGGTTCTGAAACTTAAATGTGCTTGAAAATGTGTTTGGGACAGGGATTAAAATTCATGTTCTCAAGCCATGTGTAGAGATTCTGATTCACTAGATCTGATGAGAGGTCTGAGAATTAGCATTTTAAATACCTCAGGAATTCTGATGCAAGTGGTTCCTTTGCCATAATTTGAGAAACACTACCTTAATTTATGTATCAGAATTTTTTAAAGATACAAACCTCGAAAATTTCACAGTATGAACTCAATAATGCAACAGCTATGTATTGGCAACCAACCATATTCATAGTGTCCAATTAATTTTAGATTTTTTTATATTAACAAATCTACAATCTGTCTTCTAACCTTGCAACTAGTGAGAATGTAATGTGATATCACCTAGGTAAATAATTTTTGTAATTATTCAGAAATACATTTAAGCCAGGCACTGTGGCACCCAGCTATTCAGGAGGCTGAGGCCAGAGGATCCCTTGAGCCCAGGAGTATGAGGCCAGCCTGGGCAACATAGCAAGACCCCCCATCTCAAAAAAATAAAAAGGAAAGAAAATACGTTTAAAAATGTTCACCTCATCATTGAGAGTCATGTGACAGAGAAATTTCATTTAAATTAGCTAATAACAAAGTTAAAAGGTAAAAGGGAATCAATACCAATATGTGTCAGTAGTGGCTACTTAAACTATGAGTTCTGTAATTTTTTAAATTAGATGTATCTAAAGGTGCATATCTTTACAAATTGTTTTAAAAATAAATACTAACAAAATAATACTGACACTTAAATGAATAAAATTGTTTGGCATTTAGTAATATTTGCACAGCTTAGAGCCTGACTTGCCACAGAACCTCCTGTAATTTTTGTATTATCATCATTTTCTAAAATTCTCAGAATGCAGTCTAATATAGAACACATTTAAATATTATAAATATTTAACTTATAAATTTACTGTTCTTTGAAAAGTTTATCCCTTCTTAACATTTTACTAAAATGACATATGTCCTCAGATGTCTTAGTATGTTATTTGTGGAAGAATCTATGAAAATTTAGTTTAAAAAGCTAGAGCTGTGAAAGATTTTTGGTAACTTAATTCTATTCTGTTCATAATGTCTTAGTTGAGTATTTAAGTGGGTGGAAGGAGGAAAAAAATCTAGTCTGAAGTCATCCAAACAAACAAAAATGTAAGCTGATTATCTCCCTAAAATCAGAGCAGGATTACTTTAGCTTTGCTTGAAATCAGACCACTATCTATGAATTTCATTCCCAAGGTTACCAAATGGCTGCTGTAGTTCCAGATCTTTCATCTATATTCCAGCCAGCAGGAAAGAGGAAAGAATGAACAAGAGCATTCCTCTATCCCTTTATGTACAGCATTGCTCTTATATTCCCGTGCTTAGAATGTAATCTATGACCATACCTGTTGCAAAGAAGGCTAAGAAATGTAGTCTTTATTATGAGTGGATATGTACCCAGCTGAAAATCACAAACTCTGTTATAAAGGGGGAAAGGAAGAAAAAGTTTTGGGAGACAGCTTGGAATTTGTCACAAAACATCAGAGGGACTGTAAGATAAAGCTTGCTGCTTTTTCCCCTTTGCAATTGTAGTGAAATGTAGATGTCTAATTATTTTAAAAATATCTATTCTCAGGGATCTTTGTAATTTAATGGCAGTTGAAGTCTTAAGATCAAGAGGTCACCAAAAAGTTAAAATATTATGGCTCTCATTGAGGAAATAGAGAAAAAGGAAAACCTTCTCCACTTATGTATGAATCTGAGGTTATGAGTTGATCTTAAAAGACTTAAAAACACAGAATACATTTAATAGAAGAAAAAGGGGCCACCAGGAAATGTGACAGAATATGTGGCATGAACACCTAATCATATTAGAGCATAGAGTAGTCCCAAAGGTCCTAAGGTCCAGAAAAGTTAACTGACCTCCTGAGGATCACATAGACCTGGGGAGACATAGCTGGGATGAGAACTCTTAAATCTTTGCCTTTAGGTCTACTTCTCTTTTCACTGCTCTATGTAGCTATTCATTATTAACTGGCTTTTTGCTACCCTGTGTTTAGCTAATATTTCCTAGTATTCACTTTGTTGTTTGTATATATTTGGTTCACCTATTGTCCACTTTGCTATCAGTCCGTGTCTTTGTCAGCTTTGTTTCCTTTGGTTATTTGGCTTAAACAGAGCCAAGAACAAGGATAATTGAGAATTAATTAATAATGATGAGGTTAGTTAAATAAAAAATAGCAATAGATATTTTGTTTTCACCACTGTCATTATCTCTCTAGTAAGCTAAAAAATAAAACTATTGAATCTTGGTGTAAGGGATAAGGATGCCCCGAGGATTTACTTCCTCCCTCATGCAAGCCTCACTCAAAGCCACAATTCAAGGATGTGGCCAGGTATCTAATCTTAGGTATTTCTGGGACCATCTCCAATCGAGTGGGAGGTTTTTCTAGCCTGACCCCATCACCTTTGTCTGACTCACTGTATTGGGATTGGCTTTGATTTCAACTTTGTGCAGAATCCATACCAGGAAATTCTATTGATTGTCTCAGGTTCCCTTTAGAAGAAATTAAATATTCCCATGGCAGTACTGATTTTTAAAAATTAAATGGAAAAATTATTTCAACTCATTCTTGCTTATGATGTTTCCAAGATTACTAATAATCAACATAACTAAGGTGCTTTGTAAAAAATAAGTTAGCGCACTCAGACTGAATAGAAAGAAAATGATTCTTTCTATAACATAAATATGATACTATTAATGATAGCTATCCTTTCTTTAACACCTACTCTGTGGTAGGTAATTTGTCTATATTATTACATTTAATCCTCAATAATACTGCATGGTAGTATTATTGACCTTATTTAACAAAGAAGAAAACTAATAGAGAGGTTAAGAAGAGGTTAAGTAATTTTCCTATGGAATCCTTCATAGTAAGATGCTGGGCCAAGATTTAAAGCCTAGGGTCATATAATTTCAAAGCCCAGACTCCTACCCATAGTTTTTCTCATGAAAGGTAAAAAATGACTATTTTATAATCACTTACAAAGAAGTTTTACTGGAGGTTGTTGTTCTTGTTGACCTTGCTTGGGAATAAGGATACTACACATAGCCCTCTCATGGAATTATAGGGTTCCTTACAACTTTTACCTTTTAAAACATTTTAATGTTTTGCTTGCAACTTTTAAAACAACACTTTTTAATTTGAAAACTGTCAACAATTTCAGATAAATATCAATTTATATGATTCACTAACAAATTTATTAAGGAGCTTTGTAACAAATTTGGATCCTTTGGTAAAGTGCACGTATTATATTTCCAGCTCATAGAAGATAGTTTTGGAAAAAACAGATTATAATGATTATAATTATGTAAATTATGACAAAAACAGAGGAGTACTAAACAATGATCCTCACATTTCATATAAAGTACTAATTCAGCTACTTTTCCTGTTGGTATACTTGGGTCAGGATCATGTGCCCTACATCTTTATTAAACCATGATGTATCTCCCAAGAGACAGCTATCGTTATCTTTAAAATATCATTACTTTCATAAAGCTATTACAAATGTTGATAACAATTTTGTAATTAAGACCTGACTTAACTATGTGGAATTTAGTCATTAAACTCTCTAACTCTCAGGCTTTGACTTGTCCAAAGAGAGGCAATTCAGCACACTGGCTGTGAGAACAGAGAGCGGCCCTAGGCAGCATATCTCAGAAGACCTGCAGTAATGTAGAGATGATGCAGTAAGATGGGGGACCATGCTGTTGGCACCCAGCCAGGGTACAAATGACTTAGCCTGCATGCCTTCAGCAGCACAGGTGCCTAGAGTTGCCTGTCTATAGCTCTAAGCCAAGCTTACATCCCAGAGCCAGGTCCAGCTAAGAGAAAGGATTAGGTTAATGATAAACATGTATGTCCTGAACTTCCACAGCATTTTAAAAAAACAAGTACACTAAAAAGGGATCTTACAGATAATGTAGCTGTACCCTTCCATTTTATGGGTATAAAATTAACCCCCAGAAAAGTGAAATGACCTGCCTAAAGCCCCACACATCATCCAACAGAGTTACAAATATTGGAGAAAAGACAGCTATTCTAAAGTATATTGAAATTTACTAATGTAATCAAATTTTATGTGTATCAATGCTTTTCATTAAATCATATTTAGGTTTACCTATTATAATTTAAAATGGAGAGCCAAAAAGAATATAAGACATCATCCTCGTCCTGAAGGGGGCTGCAAACTAGTTCTGGAAATCAGATACATAAACAGGTAACATAATAATACAAGGCATCAGTGGCAGAGATAACACAAAGCAGTGCCTGATTAGCTGCCTGCCCACTCTTATCAGTAACTGCTTTAAAGAGACAGTAATCAGTGCAATGATATTCTACAAGGAAGTAAATTATACCTCTAGATACCTTTAGGAAGTCATCCAATTATAAATGCAGAATGAGAGACATTGACTAGTAGACGTTGAATGAAACTTAAAGAGTATTTAGTTCTTCTTTCTTAGTTTGCAGATAAAGAAATGAAAGCCCAAAGATGAATAACGACTCACCTAATTTCACACTAATTAGGTAACAGAGCCAGGACTAATATACAATTTATGTGACTTCAAGTCCAGAGTTCTTTGTAAACACACAATATTTCAACAGTCACTACTTTGGACTTGAATACTTATTTTCTATCTCATAGCTTGACCATACTTTTGCTCAAAAATCATGTAATTACCACACATTAAAGTAGAAGTCAAAAACCTCATTCAGAAAGATCAGTGATCTGATCATTCTCTCTTCTTTGCTGATTGAGAAACAGGATATAGAATCCAAGGAGAGCTGAAGTATTATACTTTCTCCTTCAAATAAAGGGTCAAAAAATATTTTCAATATTATCTAAAAATTTTGACATATTAAGCTACAGAGCCAAAGTTTTATTGTTTTTCTAATTAAAATTAAATTTGCCCCTAATTCCCACACATTAAGATGGTCATAAAATCCAATATCCACTGATTTGGCAGAAACAACGTAGAAGTTCTCCCTTCATACAAGGGTTCTTGAAGCCTAGATTCAGAACTGGCATAGCATCATTTCCACTGCTTTATATTGGCCAGAAGCCACTGTTCAGCTCAGATTCAAAAGGTGGAGCAATAGACTCCACGTCTAGATGGGAGAAACTGCATATTCCGAAAGTACTTGTGAGATATGGAGCATGTGACCATTGTAGCAACCTACCACACACAGCCAAGCATCCTCAGGGAGGTTCTACTGCTTCGGAGGCTGTGCATTCCCTGAGTCTCTGCCTCTGCTGTTCTGGAAACCATAAATCCCACCCCCTTCCTAGTTTCAGGAGTTCTATCAACCTCAGAGGGTACCTCTTCAATCTTCAATCACAGTACCTCTGTTGATCAGTTTTCTCTCTGAGAAATCCAGTTTAATTATTTACATGGACCTAAGCCTTTAATAACAAAGACATGTTCAGGAAATTCCCTCCAGCACCCCCTCAATGGCTGATTACTTCTTCTGCCTGTTAAGCACCCCAGGAAGGTGAAGGAAAGGAAGTCTTCCTAGACAGAAGGACTCACGGGCCGAGCCACCCCTACTGTAAAGAGAGAACACCTTTCATTCTTCCATGATCACCCTCAGAAAAAAGGACTCAGTCATTTCTTCATAGCTATTCTGTCACAGTAAATTCTTGGTTAATCTCCTTGTCACAAAATTGGTAAGAAACTTAATCTAGAATTATCATCAATCATTTCTAAAACAAATTTTTGCAAGCAATATTTTGTTCACAAAGGCATTATCAATGTCAAATAAATCTGACCCCTCACAACTTATTTTTTCTTCTGTTTGGTCCGTTAGCCCCTTCATAGTCTGAGGATATGTGTGTTCCTGGAAGGAGAGAGCATATCATTTTAAAGTACATATTTAACTCTAGTTGAAACAATTATAGTTGAAGTACACTTTTCTTCATATTGCCATGACTTTTTGGAAGAAGCATTTTCTTGATTTTATTTGCTAATGACCCTTACATAAACAATAATTGTCCTTTATAATGGCAAAAACCTCTTTAAGTAAAAGCTTGTTAAACTATTAAAAGTCACATTTGGTGCAAATTCTGTAGTAGCATAGATGAATACCATGTCTTTAAGAAGGCTGGCGCAGAAGGAAGAGAGTGAGAGAGTCATATTTATCTAAGACTTACTTTATACTAGGGACTGTGCTAGATACTTCACGTAGTTTAGATTAATGTTTACACTTGCAAAAGGTAAATATGATTGTCTTCTGTATTGACAGGAAAAGATGGCGTGGTCAAACTGGGTAATTTGTAGAGAATTTAATAAAGAGACTATTTACAGAACCATGGACAGTGTTAGTGGAAACCAACAGAGGGTGCGCACAGTGCCCTGGGAATATAAGCAGCAGGGAGCCAGTGAAAAATTCTAGCCAGAAAAGTCAAGGCCAGGAAAAGAGCATTTACTGGAACCAGGAGAAATTGCTGCTGAAAATAGAGTCCGTAGTGGAAGGAAATAACCAACCCTCCCACCCTCTGCCAGCTCCCCACTGGCTGAACCCAATCAGAATGCAGAGCCTGGAGCCTGTGATGCAGTCCAGGCACTCAGCCTCCTAACACAGAGCCCTGTGGAGAAGGGTACAGAAGGGAACAGGAGATATCGGTATATCCCCCATCTCTCGTCATTTTAAGGATGAACAAATTGAGAGCCAGAAGAAATAATTTTTATAGGCCACAGGGGTAAAACAGAATGTAAACTCAGGTCTTTCTAATTCTCTTTGCATTTTATGTGTTCACTACCCTATTGAGTCTGATAAAGAGAAAAAAATGTATATTTTCACCATAAGGAGTATTTTCCAAAATCCCAACTCCATTCCCCCCATTTAATTTTTACCTCCGTATCATCCCCAGGACTGCACAGTGAGAAATGGTTACTTTTTTATCATCACATTTTAACTGGACCCTTGAGTTACCTCTAAATACCATTTCTCTTTCGTCTGCTTTGATTACTGTTTCCTAATTGAATAATTCCACTACCAAGTGTTTCAGTTAATCAAGTCAACACATGTTTATTAATTGACCAGTGTATACTACAGCTGTTCGTTGCCACTGTAGAGGAGACAACTGATACATATGGTGTAGTCTGTACCTTTAAGTGCGTACAATCTTGTTTTTTTTTTTTAAGGCTCCATATGCTACAGGAGACCAGGGATCATTTCCAACTTGTTCACTACTTTTCAATCAGTACCTGGAAGAGTACCTAGCACATAGTAGGTGCTCAACACATACTGATGAATTAATGAATAACAGTGATATAAAATACTAGGAATCAAATATGACAAAGCTTATAAATATGGCAAAGAGTTAAGAGTCTTGAGAGGATGAAGATTAGGAATGATTACCAAAGACAAAGGAAGTGTTGTCAAAAATGGAGGTGTCTGGAAGAGCTTTGTAGGATGAATGGGGTTTAAAAGGTATATCTGTAAATGGGAAGAGCATTCCAGTTTGTAAGGCTCAAGAGAGGAAATGGTTCAGGTCACTGCATTTTTCCCACAGGAAATCAAGGCAAACATGATAAAGGGAACAGTCTGTTCTGGAGGAAATGACTGTCCCCTTCTGGTGCCTTCACTGGTCCCTCCTTCATTCTCTCTCCTCCTCCCACTATGGACTGCCTCCTTCCTGCAGCAATGCCTGCTGTTTTAGGTCATATAATATTCAGGAAAACCCACCTGTCTAACTGCGCCTCTCAGCATAAGGCTTTCTTTGGTGGCTTCTGGCACTAAACTAAGAATTTGCTTGTTTTAAGATCTCAGTCTAGCTGTCACTCCTCTGGGAAGTTTTTCTCAATCCTTCTAGACTCCAGGTGTTTTCCATTCTGTGTTCCTATAGTGCTCAGAGATTTGGTCATGACAGCACTTATTGGGGTGTATTGAAGTACTTTGTATTTTAGTCTGTCTCTGCACGGTAACAGGCAAGAGATCTGGCACTATCTCACCGTTGCCATGTGATGTATGAACAACTATGTGTTACCAATAAGCCATAGGATAGGAAGGATTTTAAGCCATTTTATAAGTATAACTCTATGTATCTCTTCTCAAATGCTGTATTTCAAGCTGATGAAGATTTTTTTTTTGATGAAAGGGTTTCTGAAACCCTGAAAATCACGTTGAAGTTAAAACTAGGATTAGGACTAACTTGGTTTGGGAAATAGGATAACCAACTATCCATCTTGATTTAACAAGGACAGAAGAGTTTTGGGACTCAGGATTTTCAGTGTTAAATTCTGGAACGTCCCAGGCAAACCAGGGCAAGTTGATTCTATCCTACAGGAAAATGAAAAACAAATAATAATAAGCTTCCTTTCTGCACTATGCTATACCTGTAGATATTAGCCAAGGTTATTATGCTGCAAAATGTACTTTCTGATCTCACGTTTTCATCCCTTGACTAATTGAACATTATGTCCTGGTACAAAAGCACTCACCCTGTGAATAGTAGCCAGTCGAGGTTGAGAATTCTTAGACTCTGTCAATTTATGTTGCTTTTAGCCTACCACAATAATTGGTCCTCTCCAAGTCAACCTTTATGCCTGTGATATAACTGACCGTAAGAACTTTCAAGTAGAAGCCTTCCCTTTAGACGTTTCCTTACAGATGGAGTCACAGAAAGTGTTATTTTTTTGGTGGCAGTTGTTGGTTCTTAACTCTCAGAAGCTACTTGATTGAGAATTACTTTCATCCCTCAAGAGGAGATACTGGGTTGGAACATAGTATTCAGACCCAAGCACTTCAGCGCTATTTGAATTGAACCAAAATGAATTGAATTTTGGTTTAACTCACTTCATCTTCTTATTGTGTTTCTTGTTTTTGTCTGTAGAAAAAGGGGTTCGTGGGTGATACAACAAAGATAAAAAATGATACAAGATTTTTAAGGAATTGATTTTCTTATTCAGCTGGCCAGGTAGATGGAATACATAATAGAATGTTGAAAGTACTTTCCAGTCTAACATGCAAAGCCAGGAGGGTGGCAGCTACTTGGTTATTTCATTAGCTTGAAGTATCAGAAATGATTATAAATTTCACTCATGCAGTTCAAATGATTTTCTGGAACATCAGGGATAAGGATACACAAGAAAAAGTTTTTCCCCCTGTGAACTTCATGTTTTATCTGCTCATAAACAATTGAGGCTCAGACTGCTTATTTGCTTGTTGCCTCATTCTTACGAGTCACAAGTACAACTCGGAAAAAGGCAAATCTAAGTCAATCTTTTTAGGCAGAAGTCTAAGAAGGCAGTGCATTTAATAGCTGGATTTTCAGGAGAGTTTGCTAAGTTTTTACATGTGCCAATTTACCATTTTCCTCTCACATAAAATCCACAAGGTCGATATTCAATGGTCCTTATTTATATGTGAGAAAATCAAGAGCTAAGTGCTTATTCACCATGCCACAAGCCTCGCGTAGGTGTGAACTGGTATTTCCACCCCCTTATAAAGAGAAATAGTTTGCAGGATAGTTTCTGAAGCTCT
Organism: Avahi laniger; assembly: GCA_963575035.1. Lineage (NCBI taxonomy): Eukaryota > Metazoa > Chordata > Mammalia > Primates > Indriidae > Avahi > Avahi laniger. The sequence continues at coordinate 55,027 of CAUYSK010089585.1, forward strand.
TAGATGATTCCTTGAAACATCAGAGAGATAAGTTTGGCACTTTGTTCTAGAACTTTAGAATTTTTCAGTTTCTGAATTTTTACAAAATTACCCCCAAACCAGTGCACAAATTGCCAATTGTCCTAATTAGGCTCATCCTCAGAAACGAAATCTGGTAGAGTTTTCCTGCCCAAGAATCTCAATCCTACCTTCCACAACATAAATTTTGAATTAAGAAAATAATCAATGAAAAGATAATGAAAATAGAAACATAATGTCAGTTAAGTGTTTTAAGGGAGAAAAACATTCATTTAAAAAGTTAATATTTTTGAGATTTATTAGGTTCATGGTCTTATATACAGAGCCCACATATTCCTTTTTTATATTGTGTTTATTTATTTCTGGTTTTTTTTTTTTTTTTTTTTAGGGACAAGGTCTCATTCTGTCAGGCTAGAGTGCAGTGTCATGATCACAGCTCACGGCAACCTCGAACTCCTGGACTCAAAGAATCCTCCTGCCTCAGTCTCCCAAGTAGCTGGGACTACAGACCACCACACTTGGCTAATTATTTTCTTTTTTGTAGAGGGAGGGTTTCACTGTGTTGCTCAGGCTGGTCTTAAACTCCTGGCCTCAACTGATCTTCCTGCCTCTGTCTTCCAAAGTGCTGGGATTATAGCTGTGAGCCACCACGCCTGGCTTTGTATTATGCCTAAATGAAATATTTTCCTTTTAATCATTCAGTAACATTGCATTCAAATCATTTCAAAAGGAAAGATGTATCATAAAACTCAGAAGAAAAAATAAAGTAATAAAGTAACAATTTTTTACGTATTTATAATAACTGTGATATAAATATTATTATAATTTTCATTTTGTAGATGAGGAAACAAAACCCAAGATCAAGTGAATTGCTTAGGGTCACATGGCAAGCAAATGAAAGACTCCAAACTGGAACCCAGTTTCCCAGCCATGCAGGGAAATATTAATAATAAGGTGATTCCCTGGGTCAGCACTGTAGCATTTTGCATTACTGTGGGAACTTAGCATTTAGAACCTTGGAGAAATAAATGTCACCACTAAATAGTAAGTCACGCATGTAACCAGGAGTATTCTCCCTGAGGCTTTTTCCTTAGTAACCTCAGCCTTCTCTATTCAATCCAAAATCTGCACATTGTTTTCATGATGCTGAAATTATCCTGGGTTGATTGAGTTCATCTGGATAAGAAAAAACATTTCTCATGCAGAATTTTAAAACAGAGTGATATGGCTTGTGGCAGGATTACTAAAATAGAATTATGATTGTTAACATTAATAAAATAATAAGAATACCCTCTTATTATGGGGGTATTTAGCTATTTGTGAATCACTTTCATATTTACTAGGTCGTACATCTCCAGACAAACTTCGAGGTGGAAGATATGCTGTTTTTAATTATATTTTGTACTTCTATTGTTGGGGGGGTGGCTAATGAGACATTTATAGGAAGATTCTTCCTGTAATGATTCATAGATTTATATATATAAATATGCAAAGGCATTTCAGTATTATTGCATTTAACTCTGAATTATCATGCTATTTCTCATTAATTCCCTTGTAACTGAATATTATAATCCTGATGATAAGTAACTTAAATGTTTTAAAATAATATCCTCATACTTGAATTTTATGGCACCAAGAGAGTCTGGAACTAAAGCAGAAAAAAAATCACTAGGGTTAACATGTATTTATTGTTTCGTTTTCAGAAGGAACTATACATCTTCTGACAAAAAGTTAGTGAATTCCTAGAAAAATCATGATGCTTGCTGTGGATAGTCAAAGACCCAGTTTCATACTCAGACAAACCAATATAAAGAAGCCAAAATATCCCTCAAGTCATAGACAAAAAATTTCCTAATTAGTTACTACAAGTCAGCAGGTATTGGAAAGCTGATTCGATAGTTTCAAAAGACCTGAATGCAAGTCCAGCTACTCCATTTAAAGAACAAGAAATGTTGATTAGCCCCTCAGCTTCTGTAAGCTTTCATTTCTCTTCTTTAATACAGGGTCAACCACAGCTTAAAAGCTGTTTTTGAATGTATGTCCACTGTAAGGGGCTATACTATTAATAATAGGATTGATGGTCAAAGGGTCCGGGGTGGAGGTGAGTTAGTTTGGACAAGTTATTGAACTTCTTTAAGTCTCAATTTGCTTGTCTGTAAAATAGGAATGATGCTAATAGCTTCTCAGTCCTCACAGCATAAGTGTGCAGTAACTGTTCAATACACTCCTGTTGAAAAAACTAAATTAACCTACCAGGATTTTTTAAAAGATGGATTTACAGCATTTTGTATTGCATATATAGAAACTTTCAATTGATCTTGGACTCATTATAGTAAATGCCTTAAAAGCAGTAAAAATATACACTTGGGAGTAAATGAAAAAATTTTTCTTCAGCATCAGTGCAATACAAGATTACACAGGACAATAAGTAATTGTGAAGAAATGCTTAATGTGGTCATATTTTCTCTTACTTTATCTAAAAACCAGTCTAAGTTTACTAGTTCTTCTTTTGTAAATATATATACATATAGCAATACTGTGAATACAATGTGATAGTCATCAAGAATAAGCTAGAATATCAAATGTTTTTAACATTACATATTTGTCGATTTGATCAAAGGCAGGGAGAAGGAAGGTTATCGTATTTCGTCAATTCTAAAATGCCTTCAATTGAGTGCAAGATAGACCTTTATTTTATTTACCATTAATAACAAAAGAAAAAAATCTCTGCCAAACAACCATGACTTATTATCAACTATAAATTGCATTCCAAGTCCAGATATGTTAAAATGTAAAAAAAATATAAAAAGCTGCGTCTCAGAATCGGTGAAATGCGGTACGTTATACTGAATCGTAGTACCCATGTCCCATCAGAGTGATAATCGGGTACCTGCTTCACTTTGTTCTAAGTAGAACAAAAGAGCAAATTGAGTTGTCATCCAATTATTTTCATCACCTGGTCATTTTCTCCTATAATGACTGTATATATTTTAAGTAATTTCCAAGGGATGTATCATTCTATCTTTGAAGTAAGACAGAGTTGTCGTTAGGCCATAAACTTGCCCATAGCACTGAAGGCACATTTCGTTTCAGGGTGATTAACATGCATTTCCCTTCCTGGGAGGCTGTGAAGATTAGTGGTCTAGAGACTCCACGGCCAGACCAACACATCTTAGTTCTTTCTTTCTAGCTATAAATTAGCTAATCTCTCTGTGCCTAGGTTTCCTCATCTGGAAAATGGGGATGACAGCACATTACTCACATTATGTGGTGAATCAATGAGTTTACATGGGCAATGTGCTTAGAAAGTGTCTGGCACATAGGATGTACTAATAAATGCCAGCTTTTATTTAGCATCATTGTTGGTTTTCAGAGAGGTTGAAGAACTTCAAGAAAATAATTTTTTCCTTTTCTGATGTTGCTATTGTAACCTCCACATATACAGACTAGTGAGGAATAACTGGCTTCCTCAGATTTGACCACATAGAACCACTCCTGCCACAGCTAGCTGCTGTTGTGCTATTTCCTGCTGGGAACGCAGAAGATGAATTCATTTGACCAAGCCATTATTATGCAAATAGCACATTATTATTACTGCCTCCCCCTTAGCTTCTTAAATCTCAATATTTTGGTAGCGTTTTCCCAATGTTGGCCAAGCTGCTTTCTTTAGAACTGTTACGTGAATTATCTGCAGCACTGATTTTTGCTGTTTACTCTCTGAGAGTGAAACCTGAGGCACAGGGACAGGCTGTTGGACTAATGGTGTGGAACAGCACTGATTCAGGGGACAAAGTATGATCTTTATAATCAGACCACCCAGAGTTGAAATCCTAATTCTGTCCATGCACTAGCTTTGTGACCTTGAATAAATTATTTAACTTCTCTGAACCTTGATTTTTGAGATAACTTTTTTGATTGTCACAACTTGGAACTTGCAGAAAAGTTGCAAGAGGGATACCAAAAATTCTAACATACTCTTCACCTCAATGCACTGGTCGTTAACACTTTCACTTTTGCTTTATCATTTTTGGCGTGTGTGTACATATGTATAAATTTATAGATTATTTTTTCCGAATCCTTTGAAAGTAGATAAGGATAGTCTCTTATATAACTGGAATACATTTATCCAGTTTAGGAAATTTAGAATTGATATAATTCTATTACCTAATTGACAGCCCATATTCAAACTTCACCAGTTGTCCTAATAATGTCCTTTATTGCTCTTTTTCCCAACCCTAAATCCAGTCACAGGATTCACACATTTTATGAGTTGTCATGTCTCTTTCCTCTTCTTGAGTCAGATTTTCATTAACTTTTTTGAACTTGACAGTTTTGAAGAGTGCAGGCCAATTATTTTGTCAAATGTTCCTCAGTTTGGATTTGTCTCAGCTCGCTTTATGATTAGATTCAGGTTATGCATTTTGAGCAAGAATAATACCTAGTGATATGTACTCAGGACTCACGTCAAGGGATGTGTGAAGTAATTTGTTTTAGTATTGGTGATGTTAACTGAACATTGATTAAGGTTTTTACATTTTATAGTTACTATTCTCCCCTTTGTAATTAAAAAGTCATACGTGGCAATGTACTTTCTTTGGCTATGTGGAGATATCCTGTTTCTCATCCAACATTCACCAACTAGGTTTAGAATCTTCTGATGATTCTTGCTGGATCAATTATAACTATGACAGCAACAAAATGGTGACTTTTTTTTCAAAATGATAATTATTTTAAAAAATTCATTATTATTTCTATGTTTTTTAGCTGGATTATACTGTTAAAGAAGAGCTTTCTCTTCTCCCCATTTAGATATTCATTTATTTAATATCAGTATGGACTTAATGTTCTTATTTATTCAATGGGCTATAGTTCCTTGTCATTATTTACTTTATTATCCCTTATCCTATAATCAATTTTCAAGGCCATAATTTTCAAAGGAAATTTCTAACCAACCCAATGTCAGAAGAAAAGAATCCTCATCCCACTATACCTCACAAACAGAGCTGTGTTCTAAGCTGAATGGTTACTGAATGCCAAATGAGAGAAGCAATATTTTTCACACTGTTCTGGGTCCTGTGTTTGTTTTTTGTTGTTGTTGTTTTTTTAATTAAGGTATAATTTAGAGACAGCAAACTCGCCTTTTTAGTGTACAATTCTGAGACTTCTGACAAATGCATACACTGGTTTATTGTCCAAAAAATCACCTGATACATGTTTATATTCATCCCATCCCCTCCAACTCAAACCCTAGCAAGGAGTGTTTACCATCTCTAAGATTTTGCTTTTTCCAGACTGTTCTTTAAATGGAATCATACGGAATGTAGCCATTTGTGCCTGGCTTCTATCACTCCACAGAACGCACTTGAGCTTTCATCTCAAGTATTGGTGTAATTTGTTCCTTTTTCTTGCTTGGTAGTATTCCATTGTGTGGATGAGTCAGTTTGTTTCTCCATTGTGGGCGCTGCTTCTGATTACTCAATCCTTCATTCTTCTCTTCATTCTTCTTCAATCCTTGCTTCTCTTTCCCTGCTCATTGCCCTCTCCACCCTCAAGGAGGTGAAGTACCACTCTATTTGGGCAGGTTGGAGGATGCTTATTTGATCTTCTTTTGTGGTATGAGCTTTGTGAACAGAAATAAGCTTATATTAAGCCAATTTTTTCTCTCAAAATGCAGTCGTGAAGGTTAAAGGACAAGGCTTTGCCTGTTGGTCTCCCAGCTCTGCCACTTACTAGCTCTGAGATCTTCTTAATCATGTTACCTCATCTCTCTGTGCCTGTGTGTCCTTATACTTGAAATGGAGGTGAGAACTGTAACTACAGCCTTAAGTTACGAACATTAAGTAAGTTCACAAGTGTAAATGGCTTAAAATAGTGCCTGGCATATTGTAAGCCCTTAAGAAGTGTTGGCTGTTAATATTTAGAGCCATTGTGACACGTAGGAGGACTTTTATTTTGATTAAAGATGTAGCATATGCAAAACTTAATTTGAGTTTGGTCTTGTTCTAGGAGGAAAGAGTTCCTATAATCAGGAAGGTGGATTTGGGCTGAGGGAGAAAAGCTAGAAGCTCTCTTGGCTAAAAGCTATGTGGTCGCCCTATAGGTGGTAATGAAGAATTTCTGTATTCTTCACCTCATTTTGCTAGTAGAAAACTGTCTAATACACCCTCATGCACTGTTCCCATTGTCCCTGCTCTGAGATAGATTGGCCTGGCTGGTATAAGAGCTGTGTCTGGCTGAATTACGAGTTTAACATTTATCTGACTTACACAGTCCCCTTAGCAATAGAAGCACAGGCTTGCTAGAAAATATTGCTGCCTTAATCCTCGTGTGGGCTCTCAGGGCATGTCACTCCTGCGGACACCTTGCCACCACCCTCAACAACAGTATTCTGTGCACATTTTCAGTCTTTATTGGTTGCTCCTGAAAAAGGACAGAAAGAATTACAGGCAAAAAATAATTTTATTTTCCCCTTATTCTGACCTCTTTGGTCTTGAAATATTGATAAAATAAGTTCTTCCAACCTAGCTCGTAGTTCCTGTGCCTCAATAAAAGTTTTATAAGTTTTGCCTACTGTGCGTATGTTGCTGGAAGATAATCCCTTTGTTCATATTATTCTATAAACCTAGTATTTACTTCATTTATACGATCTTCCTTTGAGATTTTAGAAACCCATTTTTTTAAGATGTGGGTCTATATTCCTTGGGCTTCTATTTTTATAAGCAGTCTAAGCTCCAGCAAACCCTGCAGTAATTATAAAATAGTATCAGAATAAATTATCACTGTGTTATAAGCTTCTGATATAAAAAGAAAATCTTTTCAGTTTCATCCTTTTAAATGATAAAGCATTTTTATACTAGTTACATGAGTATAACTTATATTTTAAAAATTAATATAAATAAAAGGATAAAATTAAAATTATCTAAAGTACAACCATCTGGAGAGAACCCTTTTTTTATTGTTTTTTTTTTTTTCAGAATTATCGGTATGTCTATCTATCTGTATGTGTAAAATGAGAGACTCCTACTTTAACTTCCTATGTTAATAAATATGTTTCTGTATTTTAATGGCTTCATGATTTTATGCCATCTTCATCATCTATTGAATAATACACACACACACACACACACACACACACAAGCACGCACGCACGCACGCGGCCTGTCCGGAAAGTATCCAGCCATTGTTAATTTAACGAGAATGATTAGCACAACATCAGTGTAGCCTGGCAGCCAAGGAGAGTGGCCAAAATAACTTAGCAAGCAGAGGAGAATCTGCATCAAATTTTGCGTTTATCTTAAACATTCCTCTGTGCAAACTATTCAGATGATTCAGAAGGCTTTGGGGACAATGCAATGAGTGCAGTGTAAATAAAAGTGTGGCACAAACGATTCAAAGATGGTCGAGAATCTGTTGAAAGAGATCCACGTTTTGGAAGGCTTGAAACAGACAGGATACCTGAGAATGTTGAACATGTATGGGTTAGGTTAAGAGAGTGCTGAGAGAACTGCGTGAGGTCCCAAGGTGCCTACTTTGAAGGGAACTGAGAAGTCATTGTCCTATGTACAATGTTTCTTGTATCTTGTATCATCTTCAATAAATATCTCTATTTTTCATATTACATGGCTGGATACTTTTCAGACATGACTCATATATATATATATATATATATATCTTTGTATACTCAAATCTACTTTTTGGCTTTTCTCTATTCCTTTATCGCTCTGTGTATTTCAATGCTATTTTCATGATACTTTAGCTTTAGAAACTTTATAGTATTTTTTTAATGTTTGATTGAAGAAGTTCCCCCTTATTGCTCATTTTTAAAATTTTGAACTAGAGTATTGTTATTTAAGTGACAACTATCTAATCTTAGAGGACGGTTGTAGTTTTCAATGATATTTTCCACACTCTCTTACACAGATTTCACAAGTGCACGCACACATGTATACACACACTTCAAAGCAGAGCTGTTCGAGGAAAAGGGTAATGGAAAGAGAGTTGCTTTCCAGCATTCCAACTCCTTCTCTTACATGGGCTTCTCATGCAGGGAGTTCTCGGAGATGCTCAATGTTCTCCGTCTCTCTACCAATACCTCATCGCATCTTCCTTTCAGTTAGTGGTCCAGCTAGAAAGGAAAGGAAATTCCATGTCAGACTTCTCTCTCATGGATATTTGCATTTTAATATTAACTACTTCTTTAACCCAAAGAAATGAAATCTTGATGTTGGAATTTCAGTTTTCTAGACCTGAACCACCAGGTGAGAAATTTTTCACCCCCCCATGGATAACTATATGTTTTACAAACTATGGACCTAGCTCTGACCCAGGAAATCCAAGTTCATATATCATGCTATGTATCAGTTTTAAGATTTAAAATATTTTCCCAGTTAAAATTGATACTAAATTCAGACAATTATGCACAATGGAGCCTTACTCATTCACAGAAGTTACTGGTCGGACAGTCGATAACGGTCCAGTAATGGGGAGCAGGTGAAAGAATTGAACAGGGGAGTGATGTTATAAAAACATGTTTGGGGCTTTCATATGACATCACTGTGCAGGATAAGTTGCAAGGGAAGGTGGCTGGCAAAGAGAGGATCGGCTGGGTCAAAGGTTAGTAACCTTGGAGGCATCTGAATCATTTGTAGATTGTTTAATCAATGTGTAGGCTTTGCAGGCAGGAGAAATTAAATCCCATCATCTAGAGGTAAAGCTAGGATGCTTATGTTTTATTTGTTTTAATGCTCTCCAGATGATTTTACAAATTATTTATTTATTGTGGTAGAATATGTATAACCTAAAATTTACCATTTTAACAATTTTTAAGTATACAAATTATCAAGAGATTTTAATCTGGGCTCTAAATGAGTTACAGTTAAAAAGATGGGGAAAGGTATATATATTAAGGAGGTAGAAAGCTTTTGAAACAATGTGGCTTACCCTTAAATGTAAATTAATCTATGACATCTGTGATTTTTAGCTAATCACTTGATGAACTCATGGTGACTCTCACTAAATAATAAAAAGAAATTGAGCTATTAAACCTAAAGAAGTAATGAATTCGAGCAAATCACTTATGTAGGAAGAAGCAAACTTTCACAAAAATTATTTGTCCATTTCAGGGCTTCTTTGGATTTATAAGTGCATCCCAGCTTTAGTAACCAAGCCTCTTCACGTGGGATAGCCAATGTTTGAGGTTCACATCATTTTACTAAGTTATAGTTATATAGTTATAGCTTTCTGGCAAATGATACATGTTTTCTATCTCATAATTTGGGTGTGTTTCTCTAAATAATTCCTCAGATTATCAACTCCAAATATAAATCCTCATATAAAAGATCACCAAATATTGCTACTATTGTCAAAAGCTGGTATGTGGATGCCTTGAAACAAGTTTTCCCTACACATATGTTAAATTTGCAAATGTAAAAGCTTTAGTTTTCTCTCTTCCCTTCCATTTAGTTTCCCAGCAACCTCACAAAAACAGCAGCCGTTACATAATCATTACAAATTTCATTCTCAGACTCTTTTCAGTGGTCATTAAATGTGCAGCATCAGAGGTTGTACAACAGAAGCAAACTGTTAATACTATGCTCTGTTATAATCACCATATCTGAATGTGGTAAGGAATAGCTCATTTTAATCCTTGACTGCTAGAATAAAAATAAAGAAACATACCAAGTAGTCAATGACCCTCTGAAACAAGGCATAAGGAATCAATTATAGGGAGCAGTTCACCAAAGTTAATGTGCAAGACATATTCTTGCAGATTTGGGAAGTCATGATGGCTGGGTCAAGTTCTACACAAATCAAGATGAAATTCCTGAAAATAACTACTTTCCTATGAACTTATAAAGCATCATACTAGAAAGAGAAGGTTTGAGAAAGGCTGAACCAGGTACTCCCAAATTCTCTCCCTACAATGAAGTAAGATCATTTGATTGATATCAGAATCTTGATATTTTGATATCTTCTTATGAACAAGACTAATATGATAAAAAATCTAAAATACCTCTTTCTCTTGAAAAGCTCTTCACATACTATTCTTCTAAGCAACTTAGATGGTCAGGCAGATCTAAAACACAACATGAACAATGTGCTTAATCATAGAATTAATAGCTCTAATTAATGTCAAAAAAGTAGTTCCCTACCAGTACTCTCCTTTCTTGAGATAATCACAATTGTATGCCCTTTTAAGGAAATTAAAATAAACTGCTAATGTTGAAATTTCTCAACATCGAAGTTTACAAGCCATACTCCTCAGTTCCACTGTAATAAGACAAGATGAAATGTCTCAGTGTTCTAGGGTATCTTGGAAAGGACAAACAACCTTAACCAAACGTGGCAGCCCCAGCTTCCTAGAAGTCAAGTGTATCTGCTGTGTCCTGGGGCTCTCAGAGCCTCGCCAGGGAAGTATGTTAAGAATGGAATTACTCTTGAAGATCAGAAATTTCTCCTCTTGTCTTAGGTTTACTCTCACTCCAAGAGATACTTACAGAACTTGGTATCACAGAACTTTCTGACTGGAGTTCTTGTTGCAGAAACCTGCTAGAGAATTCCAAGTAGGTAAACCACATCAGCAAAGAGGAGCTTTGGCTAGAAAAGACAATGAAAAAAAGAAAAGTGAAAAATATGCTAGAGAAGTTATGATTGGGGAAAAAGCAATGGGTAACCTTGAATATGATAAAGAAGTCTGGACTTATCCAAATAGTAATAGAGAGTCATCAAAGTACTCAGAGAAGAGGAGTGATATGATAATACTGTTTAAAGGAGGATAATATGATGCCACGATGAAGATGGATTCAAAGGGGAGTTGACTGCCAGTTAACTCCAAGACATTCTGGAAATGGGATAAAGTTTAGTGAGGAGTGAGTTATTACAAACACTCAATGTTGAGGCGGTAAGTCATAGGGAGCTCTTCAGCCTCCTTACTCCTGGCCTCGGTGATTTGGGTTGAAGGTGTTTCTCTAGTCCACAGTTATACCACATTAGCATGTTCAGCAGGTTGTTTGGCTCCTAAGCTTGGAAGAATCAAGCCCGTACACAATTGTCTTCTCCTGCTGTTGGAGCCTATGTGCAGAACGAAACAGACCACTAAGTTCTGTCCTGGACTATTCCATAACTAGACCTCTGAGTTTCCAGACACTGGCAAGGTAGACTGTGGAAGGATGGCCCCGGCTTGGCAGCCTCAACCGCCCAGCTGACTCAGTGAATCGAAACCTCAGCATTATTATTCATGGGATACCGTACAGCATCTTCCGCCAAACCTTTCCTGAATAACAATTAGTATTATCAGCACTGAAAAAGCGGAGTCATCTTTGCCAGGATGTGATTTCCCTCTCAAGAGACAGCAAACACTGAGAGTTTGTTCTGAAGCAGAAGAATATTTAGGGAAAAAAATTCAGGAAAAGGATAAAAAGTGAACAGATGAACCCAGAAATGATTGCTGATGTTAGCCAGTGCTCTACAGAAAAGAAGCCCAGAAAGGCTACGTAGCAAGTTGCAGATAAATAACATACCAGGTGAGGACATGACCGACAAATGTGTGTTTTCATACCGATTAATCGCCCCCACATTTGCCTCTGGGCCGACTGGACTGAGCTGCTGGCAGCCGGTTAGCACGTCGATTGCACTGTTGAGTCCTGGACTCGGAGGGCCTCTAGTGGCCATCAGCCTCATTAGGAAAAGAAGAAACAACTGCTATGTCATCTGGAGAGTTTTGTGCCCAGAATTTAAAACGTGATGTTCTAAGGCTGCCCTCTTTTGTGACAGTTAGGGAGTTTTGGAGTGACTCAAAGTGAGTGGATTCTATAATAAAGAAGCAGTGACATTGTACTTCTTGACTTTATTTATATGTATTATTGAGTTAGTACCACATGAGGTTCCCTGATGAAAATAAGAGATGGTTAATATACACCGTTCCAGAAAATGTAATTTTATCTTCCTCTCATGCCCAGCTTAAAACGCTGGGTAGGTGTTTTAAAAGCTTTTAAATACATTTAGTTCGGTTGGAAACACACTCTGCTTACTTCTCCTCACCGCCACCCAGAAAGCCCCTAAGAATGTATAAAAGAACAAATAACACAGCCTTTGCTGGGAGCAGCAAAATGCACCCAAGCTTTTTCCTGTTTGACTTTTACTGGCTCTTTTTTCCTCTCAGAATAGAAGGTGGGATTGGGAGTGCATTCTTCCGAGAGGTGCTCAAGTCAGAAAAGCTGATGAGAACTAACTGAGTCTGGACTAAAAAGGATCCTATAGAATGAAGCCATGTCATGGGAGGGAATAAGTCTATCCTGTACTCCACTGTGTCTCCTATGCTTCATACATAATAAATATCCAAAACATTTTTTCCAATAAAAGAATAAAAAATTATTGTGTTCCTTATAACTAGTTCTGTTTCAGACTATATGGAATGGTGTTTCTAGAAAGTTCTTTGCTATCTAGCCCATATCACCAGGGTAAGAGACTAGATACAGATTTGGGGAAGGGCGAAGAGAAATGTTAGTTAGCAATAGAAATGTGCATATTTCCAATATCCCTGGAACTGTATCTTCTTGGAGTTACCGCAATAATCAAAAGAAGACTGAACAAAGCATGAAACCAACAAGGGAGAGTAGCCTTACACCTAGGAGGCGTGAACTACAAGGTACCAAGAGGCAGAGAGAGGCCACTATACTCAGTATTTACAAACTCAGGACAAAATGCCTTTGTAGTTGAATATCATATTTTCTTTACATATCATATTTTATTCTTGGGAACGATGTGGGACTAACTCATGGAAACCAAAGTGTGTCAAAATGTGGCTGAGGTCAACCAAGTAATCCTTTTGAAATACATCTCTAACAGTGTTCATTAAAGATGGCAGACTGGACTTACGCATTTGTCTCCTCTCCATTATGCTTCTAAAACACAAGGGAGTAAAAATATGAGAAGAAAGATAAGGTTTGCAACCAAGTAATTTAATATCTGACTTCTAGTAGTTTCAAAAATAAAGAGCAGAGAAAATGGAAGTGAAGAAATTATCAAATAAATTTTAAAAGGGAAGTTCCCTAGCTTAAGGAAGACACAAAATTTCTTACTGAAAAGGCTTACTAGAATACCATGGAACCTGATTTTAAAAAGAACAACACCTAGACATAGCATTGTGAAATTTTAAAGCAATAAAGAGAATGAGAAGAAATTTCTATTGGGGATAGAACTATGATGATGGAATGAGGCAGGAAAAAACAGATAAATGAGATTTGACAGAGAACAGACATCTCATTTACTCTAATGAATTCTAGGGAACAGTGGAGCCATGACTTAGGACTCTGAGAGGAGTGGGTGGGGTTCAATGGAGAATTCTGTTCTCAGTCAAATTATCAATGAAATCTGAAGACAACAGAAACAATTTACATGTATGAGAAATGAGAAACTTTATCTCTTCTTGTAAGTAGTTACTTGAGACTCTGCTCCAACCTGGCAGAACTAGACAGTAATATTTTTTTTTAAAGCACAAGATCCAGGAAATAATGGCTTCAACTTAAGAAAACAATTAGGAAACACCCACATGCAGCAGGTGCCAAGATCAATTAATTACTCTAGGTTGAAGCAAGAGCTAGAGGGCTCCAAATGAGAAGAAGAAAGGGAGAGGGGGAGAGAATAACAATTTTAAAATGGCAAGCTCAAGAAAACAAAAGAAAGGATATATATAGTAGCAACTTTTTTCCTATATATTGGTATAGCAATATAAATGTTTTACACTAATATTCAACCTATATATAAAATACAGATGATTATGGTTACAAAATAGAATGTAAAGGTTGAAAAGTAAAGTACATTTGATAATAGTGGGAAATTAAAGGAGAAAGACAGAAAGGAGGGGTGATGTCAGGGCTCAGTGTGTGGTTGTACAGTTTGTGCACTGCACCAAGGGGCCCAGCTAATAGTGCAATGGGGGGTTGAAAGCTAGCACGTGGGAGAAGGGGCGTGTTTTCTTTGTACAAAGGAGCTATCGGCCATGCCTATGTGGTTGAGTCTATCTGAAAGAGTATCTTTTCCTATTTGACACAAACATGTTACACATAACCATAAGTGACCTTAGGTAAAAGTCATGATAGGGGCACTTCATTTGAAAAAGTTAAGAGATACTATTTATAAGTGAGAAAATAAAAGGCTCAAGCATGCATTTAACGTTGTAATGGTAATTGATGTAAAATATGTCTGTACGTGTAGGAGATAGAGGAGAGATCGGGGTGATTGTCAAAGTGGGACAGCACCTCACTGACCACATGAAGAGCCAATAAACTGTGATATAAGCATATTTAGAAATGCGATAGTATCTATAAAAAGATCTAAAAACTATTAAAAATGATTGCAAATAGGGAGGGAAATAGGGCTGTGACAAACATGTAGTGCCAATTATTTCCTTTTACTATAAGCTCTTCTATACAATTTGATTTTTTAAAACTACTGTGCATGTATTATTGTGATAAAGCAGGTATTTTTAAAGCAATACAAAAAGGTGTGATAACTCAGTATATTTTCTCTGACTAATCCTTTTTCTCTTTGTTGCTATAGTTTAAGCCTAGAAAATCTGGAGATTGGAGGATATAGAAATAGAGAGAACAGAATCACGTACTAGTCAGCAGAGATTATGTTGGAAAAAATATGTGAAAGCAAAGAACCTTTGGTGGCAGAGAGATTTGCATAGGAAAGAATAATAGTAAGAGAAAAACACAGCAAACAATCTGGGTGGAAAAAGACAGGAAATTCTTTTTGCCGTGTGATTACTCATGCATTCAAGAAACATTTATTGAGTATTTACTCTGTCATGCACTGTGATAAGAAAAAAAATTAACCTACATATGATCCCAGCCCTTTGGGAACTTACGATTTTATAGGATTGGTACAAACAGATCCCAGTATGCATAAGATGAGCCATGGAATAAATATCACAAGAGAGGTGCAAATATAGCACTGTAAGAGTTCCAAGGAAGGTAATATCTCTTGATGTGACAAATTATCAACACAGCTAATGCTAAAAGTCAGGGAGACATTACAGGACAAGACAACTATGTAATGGCCAAACATCACTATGAAAGAATGTATTCCTCGATTCTTAATCATTCATGGCTGCAGAATATTTGAGGCAAATATCAAAATAATAAATCATTTTGAAAATATATGCTGAAATAATGATAGATAGTAAAAGCTCCCAGGCCAGAGATACGTATCGGAATTTTAAACACTCTCCCAAACCACAATCAATAAAATAGAAACAATCCTCTTCTGAAGCATCGACTGAATCAGCCTGAACCAAAAGTTAAATCCAGCTTCTAACCAGGCTCAAGGAAAGTATACTTCTGGGGTATCTTCTTTTTTTTAGGCCACAGAGCTTCCACATGATATAGAGGTATAATCATGATGTTAAGCAAAACTCAAGGTACCTTTAATGGGGTCAACAGAAGAGTCTTCAAATATAGTCGTAATAAACATAGCATCTGCTCCAACAAGGCCGATGGCTAGAACTGCGATATTGCCATTCTGTTGACTTCAAGGCCTCTGTTGGCCATTTAATGGGGTACCTTTATGTTTCACTTATTTTTTCTTTCATGTGGATGCATTCCTCAGCTTTTCCCTTCCACCCTCTCAGTCACTCTTCCAGGGATATTGCTGACCTGGGAAAGAGACACTGGGCATAAACGTCTCAGGCACTTTCCTTCTCTTTCCTCTTTCATGATCCAGTTGCTCACAGAGACCCACACATTTCACTTCAAGGCCAGTGTTTTATAAGGGCAAGCTCCCACAAGGAAGGGTGGTGAATATCCAGTTGTGGTTGTGACTGAGTGTGTACATCTTCCAATCCGTGAGTGCAGTATGGACCCCAAACCACTTCTCCAACTGATCAATATCAGTAATAAATTGTGGACTTCACTCTCTGACTTTCTTATTCTTCTGATTTTCTTAATCAATTCAGAACTTGAGTAAGGATAGGGATTCATATTTATCAGAACCCCTCAAAACCCAACAACAATCTCTCACCAAATGTACACAGGATGAAGCAGTAAGATTGGTACCATCAGATCATCTGTATTGCACCAATGGTACAATCAGAGCTACAAGAGTAGTTAATTATATATTAAGAGGTCACAGAATCTTTCCTATTCCCCTCTACCTTTCTTGACACAGATACACAGTCCACTTTTTATTTTTCCCCACATACACACATCTGAATATATGCACATGGTATACATATATATGTGTACATACATACCATGTACACATGTGTGCACATTATATACAGTGGAACACTTCAAATAAGTAACAAAAAAGGGAGAATAATATAATATACCTATCGCTCAGCTTCCACAATTAAAATCCCTTAAACAAATAGCCAGTCTTATTTAAACAACTTTTTGACCCCAATCTCTTTCCCATTCATGCCACTCATTCCCTGTCTCTGCCCTCTGTGACCTCCGGAACTGTTGACAGAGAATAGAGAAGTCAGAAAGATGAGAAGGGTGACATTGTCTGGTGATCTGGGTACAACTAGGCATGAGCTGAACCAAACAGACATGGTCCCTGCCCTCCGGCATCTTACATTATAGAATGAAAGAGTGTAGAGAGAGTTGAAGGAAATTATACAGAACTCAGGGTATGTTTGATCACTGACAATATTTTGTCCTGTATAATCCAGGTTTTTGGGTAGATCTCTGAGATTTTCCTAGTAACTGAAATTGTCTTGAAATTGGTAGAGAACTGTTATAGCTGCCATTTACAGCCCTATGGGAATGACAGTATTACTAACCCTGTTTTACATAACGAGAAAACTAAGGTTAAATAACTGTGTACTCAAAATTACACAGTTAAGGCAGAGCAA
The DNA here is from genome assembly GCA_963575035.1 of Avahi laniger. NCBI lineage: Eukaryota > Metazoa > Chordata > Mammalia > Primates > Indriidae > Avahi > Avahi laniger. The sequence continues at coordinate 71,906 of CAUYSK010089585.1, forward strand.
GCTAGCGCTTATACCTAGGTTTGTTTGACTTCAAAATTCATGCTCTTAACCACTCAACTTATTTTCTCGTGTTGTAAAAAAGGGCTTTATTTGTTGATTTCTTGGTGGATGACATGAACTTAAAAGATGAGTAGAAGTAATGTGGATTAGAGAGAATTAGAAGACGTGCTATCACCTCTTAGTGGAACCCCGTAAGTAAATGTGGAAGAGAGAAACTGAATGGAGGTGGTAGAGAGAGAAATATTGAGTTTCAGTTTATTTTAGAAGTAAAGGAAATGTGCAAGAAACAAATCAGGATAGTAGCACAATCTTGCCAACTTTTTTCAAGGTTTTTTTTTTACATTATATAAATTAAATAGTGGGCTTTTATATTAAATATTTACATGGTGTTCTAGCCACATTTTCATTATAGTGACGACTTCAACCCTTTCTCCAATGAATCTAGCAAAGCATTATTGGCCCTGCAAAATGCATCAGTGAAGTAAGTATTTAGTACTCTATACATTTTAACTGAGGAAGAAAACTGAGAATCCATTTCCCTGTTTCCACTCCTTTCCTTCTTCCTTCCCTTTTTAGCTTCCTATCAAGTGGCCAGAGATGTTCTAATTCCACAGTTGGTTATTGGAGTTCCTTTCAAATGCAGATTGTCTTTCTTGGTGATGAGCAAACACATAAATTTGTATTGAGGGAGCTGACATTTGGGCCCAAGAGCTAGAGATGGAGAAGAGAAGGGAAAAGTCTCCAGGAAACGGGAAGAGAGAGGGGAAAAAAATGACCGGTGCTGAAAGGGAAGGTAAGAAATGCCAAATATAAAATCACTTCCTGCTTTCCACAATTTTGCCTAAGACGTCTGTATATGGCTATAAAATAACACACTTTGACTCTCTTTGAGACCCTTGAAGCCACTGCAGGTAACTTTTTAAGTAGGAAGTAAGAAATGTTAATCAAAATACAGTTAGCTGAGGGAAACAGAATACATAGTGAGGAGAAGAAAGGCACAAACAGTGGGCTACAAACTCACTCGGGTACCTGGAGGATAAGTTAAAATTCCTAGAACAACAAATAATTCTTCTACTTAAATGATACCACTATCTCACTTAAAAGAAATGCAGGAGAATTTTAAGAATCCATCCCAAAGGAACTATGAAAACATTTCCAGTTGTAGCTGAAGACATAGAAAGCAGGAAATATAAAAGTGCCTGACAAATGTTTAACAATTTCCATTCTAAGAAAATACTAATGGGGAAGCTCTATCATGAGAAAATTTTAAAAATTCCTGCTAGAAACCTGGCTCCTGAGGGCTTTGCACTATCCTTTCTCTCCTGGCGCCTGAAGTATAAAAAGAAAACATTCTGTCAGGTATAAATCTTGGTACGTATAAACCCATTATTACTCTGTCTTTTATCCACATTAATGTGGTCATCTAAAACTAATAATATTAATTTTTAAAATATGAATTATATACAATTTTAGATAGATGTAAAATTAATGTAACTTGAAAAAATGCTATTAATAAGTTACATCTCTTTGTTTTAAGAAAACGTGCATGGAATCAGCTAGTGTTTTCTATCCTATCCTACTGAATACATTAAGCAATGAGTTTGTGATAGTTAGAAGCCTAAATTGTGTATTAAAATGTCTATCATATTTTGTTCTGGAAGAAATATTTTATTTTTAACCAACATTCTGTAGTCAATTCAGATTTTTGTGTCTTTAATTTTGCAACAAAGGCAACTTGTGAACATCACTGTTTGCTTTTGAGTTTCTTTTTTCCAGTAAATAAATATTCAGATGTAGGATAGCTTGTCTTCTCCAAAGGGAAGCAATTGGGATATGACTTCTACCTGGAATAAATCAGGTTTATCCTGCTAACATAAAGAGACATAATGGAATTATAATCTCTGTTTCAATCTCTTTGGGTAAAATCTACAGAAGTGATGGGAAAGACAGAACAAATCTGGTAAAAGGAGGAATAAAACAGGCCTATAGCTTTATTTAACTCTATTTGTCAGGCTAACGCTGATAAAAAGCTAGAAGTAGTTGCAGTTTAAAAAAAATCTTTTAGGTGGGAGTGGGGAGGTGAGGATGGGTAAATTCATACCTAACGGGTGCAATTCACACTATCTGGGAGCTGGGCATGCTTATAATTTTGACTCAAATGGTATAAAAGCAATTTATGTAACCAAAATGTTTGTACCTTTCTAATATTCTGAAAAAAAAAAAGAATAAAGTATGCAGGAGAAAAAAAAAGAATATGCATGATTCTTAGAATGGAAAAAATTTTTTTAAACCTTTTATTTATTTATTTTTTTGAGACAAACTCTCACTTTGTTGTCCTGGCTAGAGTGAGTGCCGTGGCATCAGCCTAACTCACAGCAACCTCAGACTCCTGGGCTCAAGCAATCCTACTGCCTCAGCCTCCCAAGTAGCTGGGACTACAGGCATGCACCACCATGTCCAGCTAATTTTTTCTATATATTTTTAGCTGTCCAATTAATTTCTTTCTATTTTTGGTAGAGACGGGGTCTCGCTCTTGCTCAGGCTGGTTTCGAACTCCTGAGCTTAAACAATCCGCCTGCCTCGGCCTCCCAGAGTGGTAGGATTACAGGCGTGAGCCACTGCGCCCGGCCTTTTAAAGATATTCTTAAAGTAAATTAACATTTGTTGGGCATTTGTCATGTGCCACATCCTTTTCCATATGTCTTACTATTTGGGTGGGGTCAGATTTATTGAGGTGTAATTTACAGTTAGTAAATGTTACCCTTCCTTTGTTCACAGTTTGTTGAATTTTGGCAAATATATATAGTCATTTCACCATCACTACGATCAAGATATAGACCATTTTTATCACTCCCAAAAGTCCTCTCACATGCCTTTGCAGTCAATCCCCTGCCGCTCCGTCAACCATTGATTTGAATTCTGTCTCTGTTGTTTTTGCCTTTTCCCAGGTTTCGTATATGGGCTCAAATATGCTTTTTTCACTTAACATGATTCTTTTGAGATTTATTCATATTGTTGGATAAATCAATAGTTTGCTGTATTTTATTGCTTAGTAATATTCCATTGTATGGATGGACAGTGATTTTTTAATCCTTTCAGCAGTTGATAGATATTTGGGTTGTTTCCAATCTTGCTACTATGAATAAAGTTGCTGTAAACTTTTGCATACAGGTCACTGTATGGCCATATGTTTTCATTTATCTTCAGTAAATACCTAGGAGTGATACTGTTGCATCTTATAGTAAATGCATGTTTATAAGAAGCTACCAAGCTCTTTTCAAAAGTGACTATGCCACTTCTCATTCCTGCAACATATGAGAGTTCCAGTTGCCCTGCAACCTCTTCAACGCTTGGTATGAAGTCCTTCTAAGCGTGTCCATTCCAGCAGACATACAGTGGAAACTTGTTTTACTTGGCATTGCCCTAGTGACTAAGAATGCTGAGACACTTTTCCAGGTGCTTATTTGTCCTCCGTATATCTTCTCTGGTGAGGTGTCTCTTAACATCTTTTGCCATTTTTTTTATTTGGGATTTTTGTCTTCTTATCGAGTTGTAAGATTTTATTATATACTCTGGTACTGTGCTATATTAGTATCTCCAACTCTGTGGCTTGACTTCAAAGGTTCAGCTTTTCCCACTATATCAAAAAATTACGAACTGAGTTCCACAGGAGATCAGAGTTCTGCAGAGCTGCTTAGGGCTGCTGAGGCGGGTAAGGGGCAGAGAATTGCTGCTACCTTTCATCTTATCTTTCCTTCCTTTCTTCTTCTCCTTCTCTCTGTCCCTTTCTCTCAATATTTCTGTCTATCCATTTACATATTTTTAATATTAAAAATTAAACTATTGGGTATTGCATAAGATTTTGTTTTAGCAAAACTTTTGAAATTACCATTGTAACATAGCAGGCTGTGGTAATTGCTTACTAGGTCAATTATAATCTGACTTTCAGACTTGCATTAAAGCCTTAGGATGAACCTAATAGAAGTTTGCTCTAATGGGAATGTTTTAAGACTTTAGTGGACTTTTGGCATTCTGAAGTTTGGTGGTGTCCACATATTACACTATATATATTGAAATTACCCACATCCCATATCAGGGGTTCACGACATCCCCAATAAAGATAGGGTCCCCTGGCAGACTGTGTTGCAAGAGGTGAATGAAACAAAGACACAGAAACAGCAATAATATTTAAGAAAGCAGGGAAATCAGGGGACCACCAGCACTCTGGTGTCAAGGTGGCGACGACTGAAACCAGCACTTGCTTTTTATTCTCTTTGCCGTGCTGCAAAATACAATGATCTCATGTGAAAAAATCATGGGATACAATGATCAAAGGTTTGGGGGCTCCCCCCAAAATCACAAGGTGTACTACCTAATTTCCTTCTCCTTTCTAGAAGTGAAAAACACATAATTCTTCAGTAGGTACAATCCTTTTGATCAAGGTAAACTAACTAATTTTATCCCAAGCTCAAGCTACATATATGGATATCAATCTCTAACATCAGTAGCTGTGACCCATTTGATCAAGGAACAAAGAAACTGCATGATTTCCACTGGGAGACTGGTTTTACATTAACTGAGGCATTGTTGAGAAAAAGGGAGAAAAGGAACTTGGCCCACTGTTCAAACAATGGAAGCCCTGAGACCCTTCTCCCGGGCTGACATACGGCAATCTACCTCTACAGCCATGAGAAGTTTTCATGTCAGGCCGCCCGCAGCTTCTCATGCATGAGACCCCTTAGGCTCTGAGGTCGGAGCATGCTTTGCTGTACTCTCATATCACTGATATATGTCCCCCAGCTAGGCAGTTAACATCTGTTCTTATTTCAGGCTTCTGCTCAGTCAATTCCTTCACCTCCTATCCTTTCACAGCCTCAGACATAGGATCCTTAAGTCTCAGTGGTCTTAATCCCATCAATCCCACATTAAATACACTTAAATTTTGTATTCAATGACTTATTTATGTCAGTATGGACTCATGGCTATTTATTTTTAAAACTTTTTTTTCAAAATATTAAAGGGGTACAAATGTTTTGGTTACATGGATAGCTTTTATAATGCTTGAGTCCAGGCTATTTGGGTGCCCATCACCTGAATAATGTTCACTGCACCTGTTAAGTGGTTTTTAATCCCCCTCCTCCCCTTCCCCCTTCTTGATTTCCAATTACTTTTACTTCCCTCTGTGCCCATCAATTAGTTCCAGCTTGTTAGAGAGTGCATGTGGTGTTTGTTTTTCCATTCCCGAGATACATCACTTAGGATAACAGTCTCTGGTTCCATCCATAGTGCTGAAAAGGACATTAATTCATTTATTTTTATGGCTGAGTAGTACTCCATGGTAGATATATATCACATTTTATTAATCCACCCATGAATTAATGAGTGGCTATTTATTTTATACTTTAGATTATAACTTAATACTACTTTATTTTGTTCAAATCATTTGTTTTGCCAATGAAGCTCTTTCAGTTGGCTCCTATGTCCCTAAATAAATTTTTTGAATTAAAAATATTGAAACGAATTTTGCAATTTTGTTTTTGAAATTATTTGGCTATGGATAATGCATTTAATTAACATTTGGCTATGATTTCTCAGTAATCATTATGTAAACTTAGGAATTCTTGGAAAGTAAGGAAAAGCTACCCAACGAATTATTTTCAAAGGTAATGAAATTTTGTGATTATTAATAGTAACAAGGAAAGGTAATATACATTTAATTAGTCCTTACTAATTTTGATTTCGCAGTTTTATTTGGTGCATTTTAGAGTCAAATTCTTTTCTTCACTGTTTGTCTAAAGGCCATGGTTCCTTGAAAAGCTCACATACCCTAGGCTGTCTGCCTAAATGAAAATGCACAGGAGGAAATAATCCACCACTTGTGTGGTGAGTATGCAGAGTGAGTTTCAGCAGAGAACCAGAAGCTTCACAGGTGTCCATATAAAGATGGAACTTCTGCTTCTGCTTGGCTATTACCTTCTGTCTCTTCCTCCCACAAAAATGACAAGGCTGAGCAGAAGACAGTGTCAGCTGTAATTAAGATCAGATGCAGGAAAGAGAAAGGGGAATAAGTTATAATGAATTGAGCCCAAATAATCACTATAGGAAATAGAGAAACAAATGGGGGGAGGGGTAATAAAATTAGAAATCAGTAATTACTTAATTCTGCCAACATTTTTCTATAAGTGCTAGATGAGCATGATTAACGCACTAAGAGGTCTCATATCGACAGAGGATAGAGTAGTACTTATTAGTTTCTTCCTGGTGAGTACCCTGCTGGTTGATTAGAAACAGGCAGAAACCATATCAGGTTAATACCTAATAGAAACTAAATTTGGTAACACAAGCCTCTCACACTATGAATCTCAACAGCCTAAGTAAGCCTTTTGCTTCATGCTCCCAACCAGTTAAAAACAAAGAAAAAAAAGAACTAGAGATTTCAAAAAATATACAGATTTCTCTGTTATAGCCTAAAACATTTGGATTCAGTCTGTGGAGGAGCCTAGAAATTCGCAGTTTTAAGTGTCCCAGAGACTTTTAATGATCAGTCAAATGTTTAAGGTAGTCATTATAGGCTGATTTTCCTCAGTCTGTGATGAGGTATTTTTATACAGGGTTTGAATCACAGTGGGAAATTGTGTCTCTGGGATTTAATATAATTTATAATTATTTGGAAGGGGAAATGCTAAGAATTTGTCCCTTGCTTGGGATACATAAAAAGGTAAAGGAATCAGGACCTTAAATTCTAATCTGACGGTTCATGCGTTATAGGTGGGACGCGGGATAAATGTGCAGAGCCAAGCACAAAATGAAAATGAGGAGCCTTGTTTTCAAAAATGATTGAGAATTTCAGAACAGCTGCAAAAGAGATTAGACCAAGTGTGGGGCTCTTCTGATTATGAGACCTGGTGCAATTGCGCAGGGGCCACCCATGAGGGCCTTGATGGTGGGAATTGAGATTTCAGGAAAATGCATTCTGTAAATTCATCAGCTTTGAAAATTGAATTGTTTGTAGGATTAAGGTTAGACATAATCATTTAGCAGAGACATTGTAAAATGCTGAAATTTATCATTAGCCTAAGAATTTTCTTCTCTAGTATATAATATCTATCAGGTTTGGAAAATAAAAATGTCCTTTCTGTGTAGAAGAAAGTCTTAATGTTGATGAAACGTCATACGCTTAAATCAGAAAATTTAATGTGAACTCATGCCTTAAAAAGAATACATATGCACATATATTTCACCTGTGTCACTAATGAAGATGAATCAAATGCCGAAGAAACACTTTTGCCACCACCAACATTCTCGTGTAACCCTAGTGCCCAGTTTTTTCATTTTATTATGGTTCTCAACTAAGAGGATCAGAATATTATTGTAAGGTACTAGACTCCATGTCTTCGAGAATATCTGGATATGTCCAATTATTATCAAAAAGCAAGGCAGTGCTGAAAGGACAAAGGACCTGCATAGAGGGATTTCCTTGGTTAAGTTGTGATAATTTAAACTTTAATAGTAATAGTTGCTGTTGTATTAATTTGAACGTTTGTTGTGAAATTCAATGACTTCCTAATGCCATTCCAAAAAAATAATAGTTTGTATAAATGTTATAAAAAGATGTTTAGAGTATAAAAAAGTGTGGCTATGATAGAATATGTTCAAGTTTTATATTTATTTTAACAAGCACAGAAAAGTTACTACTATACTTAAAGGTGTTCAACTTCTTTTGTCTTCTTTTATGTCAGTTCTTTATATGTCTGTTTATAAAGAATAGATTTGATCTTGTTTCCATCTGTTCATAGTAAAAAGAATAAAGAGAAAAGCCTGGAGAAAGCCAAGAAATTCTGGAAAAAAATAGAATCTATACCAGACTAGGAAGGAATGAGAGTACATGTGAAACCACCTAAAACTCAGGTGGAGAGGGAACTAAACAGGTAGTCAGAATCAGTGGCCACAAACAAACCCAGATACAGATGGATATCAACATTGTTCCAGGGTAAGAAATAAGCCAATGTTCTTCAGGAGAGCTAACTACCCAGAATTCATCCATTCCTTGTCTCCTAGAAGGTGAAGACCCAATATCACACCATTGATAATAATAACATTCTAAATGGAATAGATCAGTTTTTAATAATGCTAACAGACTAGTCATATAACATAATGACAAGATAGTGGGTTATGTAATGCTAGGTAAGTTAGTATTTAAAAGTATATTATGTCTGGGGGAAGGTAACAGGAGACAAAATAATGATGATAATAATATGTGTACCAGAATGAGGACTTAAAAAGGGGTATTAAAATAACAAATAAAATGTGTCTACTAAAGGGATCTCACTTGGGGAAAAATATTCAACTTCTTCATCCCATCTCTTGATAATGAAAATCTTTGGCTGTTCTGAGAAGGTATTATTTTCTTTTTGGATCTGGTAAGATAACTCCAGCTATAAGAAGTCATCAAAATAATATTACCACAGCTGCAGGTATGTATCAAAATTAGTATAGCTATACCCCAGGATGATGTTAACATCAACTATGAAAAATAAAGGAACAAATTAAACCCATGATATTGAAACTGTAGAACAGGTTTAAGAATTAGTAGAATAACAGATGTGCTGAGTTGTGCATGTATGTGTGTGCATGTGTATAAATTTTGTCTTTGTAGGGGGGTTGAAGTGTTCAAAAAAATCAGTCACAGTAAATTTCTATTTTCACTTTAAATTGAAGAGAAATTTAAATATTTGTGTTATTTATATTTAAATGTTTATAAAAGTTTTTTTCAAAGTTTTATTTACTAAATTTATGTTTCATAAGTTGACCATTAAACCAAATACAAATAGTTGTGGGTATCCCCCTCCATGAGGTGTTCTCAGACCCTACATAATTGATCACTGCTCACCGAAGAAATAACATTCCTGCTGCATCACAATGTAGCATCTTGGTGCTCCAGAGATTTCTTTTAAGTAATTTCCACATGAGAGAGAAAATGAGATAGCATAGTCCATTAAATTGAGTAACATGTCACAAGGGAATGTAACAGTATATAAACTCTGCATATTTTTATTAAAAGAGAAACAGTCTGTGAGCTTCCTCCTCCCCTAATGTGATCCGCCACTAATGCATGGTTATGCCCCCTAAGCTCACTAGTTTTGCTCGTGTCAAGAGGTAACAGGGAGTGGAGTGGGGCTAGAAGAAAAACCTCACTATGCACTCTCTTGTACCTTTTGAGTTTTGAATCCTGTAAGTATATAACAATTAAATTTTTAAAATTTACTTATTAAATCGCTCCTTTTCGTCAACTGATGTTCCATGACTCTTGGCTGTGTTACATAATTGTTAGTTATTATTATAAAATGAATGAAATAGTCTAGCCAATGGGTCACAGGCTGTGAACAAGTGATGGAATAGTTCACATGGATACTTGAGGGAAGAGCATACCAGGAAGAGGAAACAGCTAGAGAAAAGTTCTGAAGGATGCTAATCTTGGATTTGTGAAAATATCTTTAGAGATGAAATTAAGATAAGATTCTTACTATTCCTTAAATATGTCTATTAAGAGTCAATGCCATGAAAATTGCCCCTTTGCACATATCCAGTAGTTATAAGATGCTTTCATAATGTTGCAAAGTAATCATAAAGGTCAGAATTTTGCCTTATACTCTAAATTCTTTCATCATCTGGCTCCTCAAACTAGATTTTCAATTAAGTGGCACCAATTACCATTTAAAGTATAACCTAAAGAATATTGTATCATTGTGTAGCACTAACATGCTGTACCTTTAAAAATTAATGTTACGCTGAGGAAATAGAAATGTAAAAGCAAAAGCACAAAATAATTTTGCTGCTTTTAGTTTAACTTCTTTTTAAAAATTAATCTTTTAAATAGCAACAAATGCAATTATTTATTCCTAAAAGCAGAACTCTTTCATAAATTAAATTGAAAACCCAGACTTCTTTCTTTGGCTCTGTATCTATTGTTATTCTCCAACTGAGTTTTCCAGTTGTCATTGTTCTCTAATCTTTAGCCATTTAATCTTCTTTTGAAGCAGCTGCATCTTATTTTTCTATCTAAATATGTACAATAGAGCACATTTAAACAATTTGAATAGCTGCTTATTAGGTTTAGCTTTGTCACATTTCATTAATAGAGACTGTTGGGTTGGAAAAATACAACTTATTTCCTACTCAAGTCTTTAACAGTGACCTAGAAAATTAAAAAAAGAGAAAGACAGAACATAAATTTATCAAATAAGTGGATATGTTTTTTATTTGTGTTGGTAAAAGAGAAATTGGGAATGGAGACTATTTTTTTTTTCTGAGCCAATCATTACTAGCCTTTGCTTGTTTTGAAAGGTTTACTTCTTAGCCTATATAGCTCCTATGTATTCAAACTTTCCTTTATTTCCAGTACATACTTAGAACAATTTCAATTTCCCGTAAGTAGATATGACTATGTATGTAGGTAATGATAAGAATAAAAACGTGTGTGTGTGTGTGTGTGTATCCTCTGTGCTGTTCTTCGTTGACAGAAGCCTAGAGAGAGGAGAGCAGGCAGGTAAAGGCAAGAGATTCTTAAGCCAGAAGACATGTGGGTTGCTAGATAATGTCTTTTGCCTCTTGGCTCTGCAATCATTTTTCTATAGTCTCCTCTCTACCACTGGGGATAGGAAGCTGCACATCATATTTCTCAAACTCCCTTGCCAGTTGGCTTTTTGTTAGGTTAGAAAGAGGGATGAAGTAAGAAGCCATGAGTTCTGCTTTCTGTGGGTGCCCCTGCAGCGATGGCAGCAATAACAGCGGTTGATGAGTGTCACTTCCTGAGCTCCAGCTCACACAGCTTGATTTCGTGAGCAGCAGGTTCAGAGTCGTGGTAATTGTGGGCTCTTGGCAGTTCCATTTCGCTAGACCTCTCTGCTGTACCGAAGGGACTGGATTTTTACAGCTCTCATCTTTTGAATAAACTTACCTTCTTTATCTTCCTGTAGTCCTCACCTTTGAAACCAATTTCTTTATTAAATCCCTTCTATTTAAAATGCCTATATTCACTCACACATACATTTTCTACAAAACACTAAGAAAAGATATGTATTTACTTTCCTTTTACCAGCTTCCTACCTCTCTTTCTTGGATTTCTTTCCCACTTTCAGTCTTTTCCAAACATCAAAACTCGCTCTGATCTCCAGCTGCCCAGAATTTGCTTTTTATTGCTCATGATGCGTTGATGGGTCCCCGTGGGGGCCATGCTCAGGTTATCTTTCATATCAAATATATTTGCCTTTTATCTAATATTTCCTGAGACTTCCAAGGTCATAAAGTCTTGTGTTGTCCCCCAAACTCAGCTCAACATGACTTTCCTTTTGAAGACACATTTGACTCTTTCAGGCAGAATTAGGTTTCCTGATCGTTCTTTGCTCATATAGCTATTAATCTGTACTTCAGTGCTTCTACTGAAGATATTATTTTATTACATTGAACTAAACTGTTAGTTTATGTATGTGGCTTTGTAGTCAGTTATGAGTTATTTGACATTATTGTTGTGTCACTATAGCCTAGAATGGTCCCTGGTATATGGACACTATTATTTTTTAACATAAAGCAATGAATGTTGTACTTAGAATGATACTGGGCTCCAAGAGTTTGCAGGCTTAACAATGCAAATTATCACGTGGGTGGCAATATTAGCCCATGATATAAGGTTCAGCAGACTGTAAACTCCTCAAGGGCAGAGATTAGCGCTTCACATGTCTGTATGCTCAGCTTGATATTGTGCAGAGGGATTTTAAGGGCTGATGCTGTCAATTAAGCAGACATGATAAAAAAAACGTAAGGAATTAAAAAGGCTGAAATTTCAAAGCAGTATGAGGGCATTCCATTAACTGCCACAATGGCATCCTTTTACCCCAAACCATCTAAACTTGGATCCTCCCACCGAACCCCAACCAAACTCCCAGAACTCCTACACTAAGCTACCACTTGTCTTAGAAGAAAGCAGTTAATTAGTGGCTCAAATGTTTGATACTTCTTGTCCAAATCCTAGTTACCAACCTGAAACACTAACTCTTGAATGTATTAAGTAGTAGACAATGGTTTAAGAGCCCATCATATGGAAATATGCACATTTAAATAAAGAAATCCTTGAGACTCCTGGCAGCAGAGGAAAACTCTGTAATGGCATACTTTTCAGACTCTGTGACAGGCAGGAAGGATGGGTAAGTGGGACTTTTGACACCCTGAACTATCCAGGCTCAGGCAACAATCTATTCTGCCAATCTTACTCACAGACAAGTGAGTAAGACTCACACTCACACTAGAAAGTCAGTATGGGGGAAAATATTAATAGCTTCAGGGCTTACCACCAATCTTGGTAATTAAAGAGAGATCACCTCATGCCATCGTACTGTGGTCCAAATAATGACAGATATAATATCTCATCTATCTCCAGCCCAGCCCCCCTTATCTTTGCTCTTGAACCAGCATTCTTGCCCTTGATTTTCCTGAAAAGAAATTTGAGCAAGAACTGCTTTGAAGCTACTGTTCACATGTGGAGTAGCTATTTTGAATTGGAAAAAAAAAAAAAGGAAATGGTGCAAGCAGTTCTTTTTTTTAATGTGAAAGTTCATAAGGTCAGTGTAATCAGAAGTTGTTGTTGATCAGAAGTTCTGATTGTTGATTACAGTGGAATGATTGTAAAAAATTATTATATATTCAATAAAGTTTATTTTATTGACCAAAATATTTGAAAGCATAAGGTCTTTGACAAATAAAAATCATAAAAGGTATCCCTTAGCAGTGATAAGTCCAGCAACAATATGTAGGAAGTACAACTGAGACAAATAATATAGATTAATCTTTTACATGCATCTTAGTTACTGAATAAACTTAATGTTTGAGGCATTTTCATACGTTACCTCATTCAGTTTTCATACTAACCTGTCATGGTTCTTACATTACCACTTGTCATCCATGGACTTTCTCATTCGGAGAAGATAAATAACTTTTGCAAGGTTACATAGCTAATATCCACCAAAGTCATGATTAAAATATGCCTGCTATATGTTATAGCATTTATTTTTCCAATTCATTACATTGCCTAGAAATATTTAAGTTCATACCAGACCTATGTAGAACACTAATCTCTATGAAATTTTCTGGACTAATATTTTCATGTTTCTTTCTAATTATTGTTAGTAGCGGTTTACAAACCCTACAAGCAATTTGAGATTTTGCCCTTTCTTTTAAGTAAATAAGCCAACAGAAATGATAATGTTCCATAATAATGGGCCTCTTTTGTAGCAAGGTAGTCACTAATTCTTGTTTTCTTTCTAGGTAAATTCTGCTTATATAATTTACATTAGTAATCCAGTTTAAGTAGCCTGCCCTGACTGCTTGCACAAGTCAAGTTCCTCTATTAAAAGCTTTCATACCACCATGATTCTTTTCTTCATAGCATTAATTTATACTTCCAATTATGCATTTATTTGTGTGAATTCTTTTGGTATTTCATCTAGGCTGTGGACGTGGTACGTGTTTATTCACTGCTGAGTCCCTATCACAGTGCCTAGCAACTAACAGGCCCTCGATAAATATTTGCTGAATGGGCAAACAGCTAGACATATAAATAAATGAGAGAGAATAAGGCAAGAAATCAGGAAATGAGTAGATCGTTTGGACTGCTGTATTGAGGAAGGCTTTGTAAAAGAGCTGGGATTTAATCTGGGCTCTGAAAAGGAAGCAAGAGTAAGATCTCAGGCCGTATATTGAAAACACATGCAATCTTTATCATAGATTTCATTTCTTTCCACCAAGTGCAACCAAGATGACACATCCTAAATTAAGCCTCATAGTTTTCTTTTCAACATGTGTGGGAGAAAGTATTGGTATATTAAGCAATGCAACTAATTAAAAGAGGAAATGAAAATAATTCTTAAATGAGCAGAGTCCCACTTCCCCTTTGGTTTCCTTTAATACTATGTGTCTTTGAACTACAAATGTTTCTTTAGGAGTGACTTTTACTAAAAGGTAAAATTAAAGCCACATTACCCTTTCTACAGCCCTGCATAGTGCATTAGAAATAGAAGAAACAAGCAACTACATCTTGGTTTGGAGCAAAGGTGCATGTATGTTTGATTATTATTTGGCTTGCACCGTATCTGAAAAGACAATACAATTATGGTGACTTTTCTGCTTGCTCAACATACAAGTTTCTTGGCACCTCAGCCTTTCAGTGGGCCTGTTTCATGACTATATGTGCTCCATCTACCCTTGTAGATGTCTGAGTTTTCATCTTTTGATGGAACTTTCTCTCTTTTGATTACCACCAAAGAGACTCTATGATTCTATCAAAGCCTTCTGTATTTGTGTATCTCTTTATTTGTCTTTTTCCTAAATTTTCTCTCTCCTGTACGTTTTTCTGGTCATTGCTCAGACTTTTGCTCTAATCTTTAATTGGCTGTTCTAGCAAGTTAAAGAGTAATTATTGCTTTGCTATTGTGTTTTCATCATTTGATTTTAAAAGGAGACTCTCCCTGAAATGCAACGCCAGATTTTTCCTTGCCTAGGTACTTCGACATATTCTTCTTGATCTTCTTCTGGAATAAAGAGACTTAAGATAGCTTCTAGAGCCCTTCCATGTCGGCCCAAAGAGGATGCTTACTTTGTCACTAGCTGTTCGAATACACTCTTCAGCCTTCTTCTCCCAATGAAGTTGTCACCGACATACCCCACTCCCTCCCTCTGCTCCTCACCAGGAATGTTCCTCTTCTTTTGCTTATGTTTTTCTCCTATCAGATAATTGAGTTAAAAGTGTATGCAGTCTAGACAAATTCTGCCAGATGAGACAAGATGACAAAGGAGTACATTTTAAGAAATAATGACCAGAAGAGGACATACTGTACACCAGTCCACTCCTGATTAATTGCCTTCATTACTTAGCTCTGGCCACACAAAAGCCACAGGCATTAAGAAATCCATATGCTCTGCTCTCTTAAGCCCATCTTTGCCTAACAGTTGGAAAAATCAGTGTCATTTCTAGATGCAAAGAAGAGAATATCCAGCTAAAACAGAACAGAGAAAAAGCAAAGGTCCTATAAAATGGGATTCGAAGGGATGCTATGAGGAAGACTTGGGCTAAAAAACAAAAACAAATGAAAACAAAAACAAAACCACTTTGTATTTTCAGTCAATAGAGAGGCAGAGGAAAGTGTTGAAAATCACCTTGGAGCCAGGAGTGCTAAATTCTGATCTGGTTAGTCTTTAACTCACTGTGTGACCTTAGGAAAGTCACTTAAACTTTCTGGGGCTCATTGTTCACATTTTCAAAATAAGGAAGTCAGCCTAGATGATTTCCATGTTATTTTGTAGATCTGAAATTCCATGATACTAAGACAGGAGATATTATCATCTACTAATAATGCTGCAATAACATAATCTGAGCAGGTCACTCTCATCAGGATGACTGGGTTCAAATTTTTTTATTCACTCTAAGATCTTTGATCAAATTTTAACTTCTCTAAGTCCCAATCACCTCATCTGTAAAATGGGGATATTAACAATATACATGAGATTGGGTTTTTGGTGAACTAAGAAAGACAATTCGCATAAAGCCCGAGTGTGGTGCTTGGTGCTCAGAAGGCACTACAACGCTAGGCATTTAATGTTGACTACAGTCTTCTCAGAAATACTTGGCAAGAAAAACCACACATAAACTTGTATTTATTTGTTTGATAAGTTTCAAA
Source organism: Avahi laniger (assembly GCA_963575035.1). Taxonomy (NCBI): domain Eukaryota; kingdom Metazoa; phylum Chordata; class Mammalia; order Primates; family Indriidae; genus Avahi; species Avahi laniger. The sequence continues at coordinate 87,631 of CAUYSK010089585.1, forward strand.
TCTCATAATATGATATTTAAAAAAAATCATATGTTGGCCCAGAAATGGTGGCTCATGTCTGAATCCCAGAACTTTGGGAGGCCAAGATGGGATGATTGCTTGAGGCCAGGAGTTCAAGACTAGTCTGGGCAATATAACAAGACCCCATTTCTACAAAAATTTTTTCAAAAAATTAGCCAGGCGTGGTGGTGCTCACCTGTAGTCCCAGCTACCTGGGAGGTTAAGGTGGGGGGGATCACTTGAGCTCAGGAATTTGAGGTTGTGCTAAGCTATGATGATGTCACTGCACTCTAGCCTGCATGACAGAGAGACCCTGTCTCAAAAAAAAAATCGTATTTTAATAGATCAAACCTAGTTCACTGTATTCCTCCTCCTAAATTCCAGCTATCACTTACAATTAATATGTCAGCCTAGCCTAGAGTGGAGCTGAGGAAGTGGGCCTGAGGCAACAGCCAAACTCTGCCCTTCACTGAGCTTCAATCTTATGTCTTTGACAGCCTCTCAGCTTCTGAGGAGTTTACCTCAGAGCCAGGGAGCCATTGTCTCTGTCACAAACAAGAATTCAGAATACATGTGGCAATGGATGATGCACTTCCATAATTTGCAGAGTCTGAGCTATTCACTAAAGCCAGTCTATGTCCTTAAAAAGGGAAAGCACTCCAAGACCACTGAGCTTTGGTTTCCATGGCAACAACACAGGTCAATAGCTATGGTTACACCTCCACCAGCCTTGATTGCATTCTCCGCAATGTACCATCTCCTGTGCTTCCTTTTGTCTTAGCCTCTCTCATTTGCTTAATTCCCTTCTCTGTTGGGAGACTCTCAAAATGCAAAACTACAGGAACTGAATTTAAATTAAAAGCTGTGGCGGTTTTGATAAAATGCTGGAGAGCACTGTGTATCTTATAATTCATTGACATGCGCTTCTTAAAATCGAGTTCTTTATCCTCAGCGTCGGGATCTTACTTCCCATATCCTATTGCAGCTTAGAAATTCTTTGCTTGCAGTACCCTGTAGTTTTTGGAAAAATCAGCATCATTTCTGCCTTCTAAGGTCTTATTCTGACTTCAGGAATATTAGATTTGTTAGAATAAAATTCAAACTCCCTAATCTATCACATAAAGCCTGTTTTATCTGACTTTTCCTCGAAGGTACTTCCTTCCTCTTGTGCTTTTTCTTCTACACACTATGCTCAAGTCATGTTTATCTTCTTTCAGGTTCTTGAACACGTCCTGTGTTCTGGGCCCTCACATGTTTTCTCCTCTTTTGGGAACACCATTCCCTCAGCCTCTGTCTGGCTAGCTCCTGCTTGTCCTTCAGGTCTCTGTAGGTGTCGCTTTCTGCAGAAAAGATTTCCTCAAACTTCACCCCTGTTTTGGTCATCCATCACACCGGGTGCGTTCCTGTCATACCATTATTGCAACACATTTCGGTAGCCCCGTTAAGTATAGGAATACTTTTGTAGTTTGTGCCCTCTGAGTGTTAGGACAGTATCTGTTTCTCCACCCTTCACCCACCAAACTTACTACTGAATTCCCAGTGCCCTCCCAGAGCTTGAAACATCATAAGAATTTGACAACTATGTGTTAGATGACTAAAATCACTTTATCTTACTAGATTATTTAAGCCACTTACTATAAATTTCGTGACTTTGATGTTCTGCAACTTCTTGTCTATCCCACTGCAGACATCTACCAGAAGGTACTTCTCATTTGAGATATATTTGTAATCCTCCCATCTTTCAGAAGAATATTAGTGAATAGCCATTCATCAAAAATGGATACATTCTAAGTTCCCTGGTCTGGTTCTTTTCTTTATGCTATGTTACATTGAACGTTGATGTTTAGGTCTAGCTCAGTGTAGCTATCCTGACAAGATTTAAAATATAAGTAGTAAACAAAAGTGTCAATAAAATAAATGGCACTACTAAGCCATGCACCTGTGATTATCAAACAAGTCCTCTAGCTTCTGTCTAGGGGGCTCTGGGCTCCTTCTTTCTACTACATACACGGCGTTGTGGTTTAGAACTCATCACTCAGAAGGCAGAGAAGAGCAGGGATGACATGTTTTCCAAATGTGACACCGCCTGGCTTCAGGGACTGGGAATCACAGGGATGAACCTTATTTGTTTGGCCAGGCATCGATGTTGAAGATGTAGCTACTCAGTACAGCAGCAGCCCCCCGCAACCATTATCCACGGTTTCAACCATTTGAGGCTTCAGTGATCAGCGGTCAACCATGGTCTGTACATGTGAAATAGAATTACAAATATACAATTCATAAACCTTGTGCTGTCCCTCCCCATCCCACCCGGGATGTGGACCATCCCTCTGTCCAGTATTGCCATGCTGAAGGTGTCCCCTCGCCCACCATTTGCTTAATAGCAGGCTCAAGTGTAAGATCCACTCTTTGGCAGGGCTTGTGTTCAAGTCACCCTACTTAATAATGGCTCCAAAATGCAATAGTAGTGATGCTGGCAATTTGGATATGCCTAAGAAAAGACATAAAATGCCTCCTTTAAGTGAAAGGTGAAAGTTCTTGACTTAATAAGGAAAGAAAAATAAATCATATACTGAGGTTGCTAAGATCTACGCTAAGAAGGAGTCTCCTGTCTGTGAAAGTGTGAATAGTTTATTGTTATAATTGTTTCATTTTATTATTAGTTATTTTTGTTAATCTCTAATTGTGCCTAATTTATAAATTAAACTTTATTATAGGTATGTATGTATAGAAAAAAGCATAATGTATATAGGGTTTGGTACTATCTGTGGTTTCAGGCATCCACTGGTGGTGCTGGAACTTATCTCCTATGGGTAAGGAGGGACTAGTACATATGGTATATTGATAACATAGTAATTTGAGGTCGTTGGTTTTGACACTGGAACATTTTTTGAACTGTCCATTTTTAAAAAATTATTAGCAAGTAATCTGTGCAATGGATAGCCTCCTTCATGTCTAAGCCTTCTATTTCATCACTAATTCCATTTCTATTCCTGAGTGACTCCCCAACCTTGACCCCAATTCATGAGTTGGGCCTATGTTGAATTTCAGACGTTTGAAGGACATCAGACAAAAATTAGCAGTAGATGCTGAGCTATGTGGGTGAAATGCTTCAAAAAGACGTTGGAACAGGAGAGTTCAAGTATGAAAATCTAGATCACCGAGGGAAAGAGTGATATGAAAAGCAGCAGGGAGCCACGGAGAGACCGTGAAGAGCAGCTACACTGATGGTTGTACAAGGTAAAAGGAAGCTTCCAAGGCACCTAAGAGGGAAAGAAGAGGGAGCGAGCGTACAATGCCACAAAGTGATCATGTAACATAAACACTAAATAGTAGATATTGAAATTATCACCCTCTGAATTAAAAAAAAAAGTAGTTATTGTAGCTTAGAATAGCAGTTAAAAATGTGTCTATCTGGGTGCTATAACAAAATACCATGGACTGTATGCCTAGAACAACAGATGTTTTTTTCCTCACAGTTCTGGAGGCTGAGAAGACACAAATTCTCTGTTCTCTTCTTATAAGGAAACTGATTCTATCATGAGAAGCCCACTCTCATGACCTCAACTAAGCCCAATTACCTCCCAAAGGCCTCACCTTCAATCACCATCACATTGGGAGGGAGAGCTTCAACAGACGAATTTCAGGGAACACGAACATCCTGTCCATAACAATGGGGATATAGGCTTCACCTCCCCATTTCTTCATTTATTTCTTTTATCTCTCCTCTATGGAGCCCAATATCCTAACCTCCCCACTGACCTAAGTGCTTGGTCTTCTCTACTATTCTACCTTGTCTAAGCAGTAACTGGGAGGTTGTAAAGCAGGGCTTTCAATGGGCTAAGCGAGGGTCCATTTGCTGTGGAGACCAATAATAGGCTGGTAATTGAGGTAGAAGGCGGATTGCAGTAAAATGTTTCAAGCTGCAGGCTGAGAGCCAGGTGCAGCAGCCAGGTGTTCACTGTTGCTAAATGCCGGGCATAGAGCCTTACAGAGGCTAATTGTGAGT
>CAUYSK010089586.1:0-31977 GCA_963575035.1 Avahi laniger
GAGTCCTAAGTACGCCACACCTGGAGAAAGGACACCTCTCGTCCTTAGAGACTTTGAACTCCTGAGTGCTGCCTGCCTGGTTTTAACCACCCACTGAGCTCTGATCTACATAGAGTGTGGATTCAAAATCCTGGAGGTTCAGATAAATCAGGTCCCTTGGAGACATCTGTCTCCTCCAAGGCTCCGGACCCAGAGCTTCACCTTAACCTCGAACAGCAGTTCTGCAGAGTTGGCCTGTACTCCCTACCGCCTTTCTGACCACCCCCCGCCAGCACAGCCAACTTGACAGAGAAGGGAAAATAGCAGCCCACAGTATTTTAAAGTGATAGAAAGACACTTAAGGATCTTTATTTTTAAACAGTAGACTTTTTGTTTTAAATAAGAAATTTCATGTAACATTTGATACATACAAGAGACAGCAGCTGAGCTTCTCTTATTGAACAGGCAGTGGGGACGTCAATTCTACATGTTATTCTTCCTCCTTGTACCCCATGAGGGTCCCTGAAGCACCTCCTGGCTACCCAATGTTTTTCTGAACTCAGATTGAAAACCACTGGTCCATTTCAACCCCCTTCAATTTACACATGGGGAAATTAAGATGAGGAAAGGGTTAATGATATGCCCAGGTCTCCTGCTTCCACGGCCAAGGCTCTTTCTACTACCCTCACCCTTTCTTATCAACTTTATTATATCTATGGTACATGGAGACTCGGTAAACTTTCTCAAGGAACCGATACCTTGGAAACAAAGCAAGCCTCTTTAGATATGTATTTTTCTCCATGAGTCTTCTGAGATCATCAGAATCCAAGCCTCCAAATATAGCCATACCGTCATCCAAGTTCATTTTAGTGAACAGTGATACTGCTTTATCTGACATCTCTCTTCAATACATGAGGGACATGGTATCTAAGTTAAGATTGGTGACTTTTCCCTCCGCACTAGATTAAATGCTGGAAAACAGACCACAGAGTTCCCTCCATCATCTTTGCATCATTAGAGTTGATATTGTTAAGATTCTGGTTCCTTCTTCTTTGTTCAGAATGGGATACCCATCATACACTAAACCTATGTCCACCATGACAAAGGACCCTGCTGTGACTTTAAGAGCATCCCAGAGTCCTACTGACTCACCCTGAGATGCTCTGCTTTCACCTTCTAGGACAGAGGTGGTCAAATATTTTCTCTAAAGATAGTAATTATTTTAGACTTTGCAAGCCACATACAGTCTCTGTCTCATGGTATTCTTTTTTTATTTAACTAGTTTTGCAGGAGAGTTCTCAGGGTGGCCCTGGAAAAACCCAGTTCTTCCCCCTCCCCTTTCTGCTTGTAACTCTTGGACTAAGCACAGAATGTTCTGGGAATGCAACATCTTGAGATGGGGAGGAACTACCAGAAATAGGCCCAGCCTTGTTCTTATCTCTTTTAGGAAATGTAACATGTTGAGTTAGGGGAGAACCACTGGGGACCGCTTGGGCCTTGTTTCTCCCTATCCTTTGAAGCTTTGCCCAGTGATTCATGTTGCCCCTCAGGGCCCTTTCAGGGTCCCTTAGCTATGATACAAGAGGGGCACACAGGGTAGAGATTCCATCCACCCAGCAGCTCTCTCGTGCCTGGGGCAGGTGGGGGTGGGGGTGGGATGACAGTTTACAGTGGATCTGAGACTCCTTTTGTCCCTTACTGCTTATCTGTAAGTAATGAACCCACTTCATGTAGCTCGTGTGTGTATGTGTTCTCTCTCACCAGACTCAGGCAGTTGATGAAACTGTAGCCCACGATGTATCGGGTGGAAGCTTTTGGCCTCCTGTTCCTGGTGGTTGGCAGAGTGGCGATTCTCCCTCTCCTCCATGCAGCGGGAGTCCTCCCTTGGGATTGGTAATTAATTAGCAAATCTGCTCTGCAGGTTCTGTAACAATATAAAAACCATTCTTAGATCAAGATTTGCTATGGGCCAAATCTTCAAATTCAGAAAGTCCTACTTTATATCTTAAACAGTTTTTTCAATTTATCTCTCTCCTGTTTTACTACGAGCAACAAGAAACCAGGCAGCAGCTTGGAAATCTCCATTGCCAATAACCAGGTCTGTCACTTACCACTTCTGCTTTCCACGTAACTGCAGGAGACAATCTCACTAAGTGTTCTGTCACTACCTAACAAGGAGTATCCTTCCCCCAGTCTCCAGTAGCATGCTCGCCACTAACTTTCTAAGCCTTTACCAGCTGCTTCCTCAAAATTCGTATTTCCACTAACAATCTGTTCAAGGCAATTAAGGCTTTTTTTGTTATGCTCTTCAAAATTCCTCTAGTCTCTGCCCACTGTGGGATTCCAAAGTTGTTCCTACACATTTAGGTTTTTGTTACAGCAGCACCCACTTCCAGGTACTCAAATCAATATTAATTATTAATATCTATTTCTATACAGTAGAAAGCATCATAAACTTAGCAGCTAAACAATATCCATGTTTTATCTTGCAGTTCCTGTGAGTCAGGAGTCTGGGCAGCATGGCTTAGCTGGGTGCTCTGCCCAGCTTCTCACAAGGTATCAGCTCGGGCCAGTCAATTCTCATACTCAGGGTCTTTGTCCAACCTCATATGGTTGTTGGAAGAAATTATTTTTCTTGAATCTGTAGAACACATACTGGCTTGCTCCTTCAAGACCACATGGACATTTTCCCTTTAGATCGCTCTGACTTCTTTTAACAATTTACCTGATTAAGTTGTATTCAACTAAAAAGTCTCCTTTTTGATTAACTCAAAGTCAATTGATTAGAATCTTAATTATAGCTGCAAAATCTCTTAAGCTTTGTCCCATAAGGTAAGCAAATTGTGATAGTTACATTGCATCATATTCATGTCCACACTCCAAGGATAAGGACTATACGGCAGGGAATGGGAAGAGGAACCTTGGGAACCATCTGAAAATTCTGCCTACAACAGTCTGGAAAGATCTTTAAACAAGTGCAAAGATCCAGTATGTTTCTCCATTTCATTCTCACACATTTGTTTTTCCAATTTTTCACTTCATCATGAACATCTAAACCACTCCTTTAATGCAGAGTTCTGGTCTGGGACTCAGGAAATTTGCTTTTTAATTACATCTCTGCTACAAGCTAAGATGTTTAGGGAATAGACTGCATCTCACTGAGTTTCTGTTTCTTTTTAATATGTTGAACATCTCATCACCACTTCTTCTTCTAGCTCTTAAGTTCTTTGGTTCAAAGATTTATATATTTTGGAGTATGACTGTTTGAGAGCATATTCTTAATAAAAAGCAGAATTAGTGGGTGAGGTTTACTAGAGCCAAGGGCCACCAATGTTGAAAGAAAAGAATAAAGGCAGAGGAGGCCAGAGTTAACTGCTCTTCACTGCCCAGGTGAGGCAGGCTCTGCTTGGGTGTTTGGATTCAGAATCTCTTCCCCAGAGAGATTTTCAATGAGCCTCTGAGAGAAACCAGAAAAATATGTGTCATCCCAGTTCATGTACTTGCCCCTCCAATCCGGAGGCTGAAACAACCTTTTCCCTGCCAGATCTGAACTATGTATTAGTACATAGAATAAATTATTAATAGTCTAAAATCTTAAAGCTAGTATCAAGTCATATGTCCTATCATTGCCCAAGTTAACTAATGTAAAATTAGAACCTGAGTTTATTAACATATTTTTATTATATTCCCACTAAAACATAAGGTTCATGAGTACAGGAACTTTCTCTTGTTTTCTGTTCTTTCCCCAGTACTTTAAACCATCTCTGGCACATAGTAAACTGAACAAATGATTTTTTAAAGAATCAACAAATCATTATCATGGGCCCAGTACTTGGGATATAACAATAAATAATGTTTCACTTCCTTTCTCAAAAACTTTAAGAGACATAGATATGCAAAAAATTAAGTGCAAAATATTGTGAGATCATATTCTATTACTCTATTACTCATACTCTCATACTCTCATACTCTATTACTCATACTCTATTAAAATAGAGTATGATAAAGCACAAAGTTCCAAAGTAGCACAGAAAGTGAGATGATAAACTAGGAAGTCAGGGTAAATCAGTATTACAAAGCACGTGTGCTGTGGTTTGAATGTGTTTTCCAAAGCTCATGTGCTAGAAACTCAATACCCAATGAAACAGTGTTGAGAGGTGGAACCTTTAAGAGGTGAATAAGTCATGAGCATTTAGCCCTCAAGAATGGATTAATGCCATTACCTCAGAAGTGGGTTAGTTATTGCAAGAGTGGGTTCCTGATTAAAGGGTGAATTCAGCCCCCTTCCCTCTCTCCTGTGTGTGCCCTCTTACCTTTGGCCATGGCATGATGCAGCAAGAAGGCACTCATCAGATGCAAGCCCCTTGGGCTTAGACTCTCCAGCATGAAGAATTATAGGAAATAAATTTCTGTTTTTTTATAAATTGCCCAGTATCAGGTATTCCATTATAGCAGTGCAAAACAGACTACGACAATGCAAGACTAAGAAGTTGAAAAGACTAAAAAGAGTTTCCTAGGTCACCAAGGAAGTAAACGGAAGGCATGACCCAGGGATGAAAGACAGTGTATAAATGCAGGGAAGAATGAAACAGAATGGTGCGTTCAGAGAATTGGAAGTAGTTCACTCTTACGACAAAAATAAATTATAAAAAAGTAGGATATAGTATTATACCAGTAAAAACATGAATTGTTGAATGAATGGTACCAGGAAGAAACAGGTTGTAAAATTACATAGAGAAAAGAGTAATCTATTTCATTCATTCATTTGCAAATATTCATAGACCTGCTACTATGGAAGGCACGGGGCTTCAGTGGAGAAGCCATGGTGTTGGACAAGACAAGCAACATACTTGTCTGCATGGAGTTTAGCTCCTAGAAGGTGGAGACAGACAAGACAAAGAACAGGTAAACATAAAAACAAAAGTAAAAAAGATAATTTCAGATAGTCAAAGTATAATGATGAAAATAAAACAATGATTTATGAGAAAACTGGGAACTCTTTTTTAAATTGGGTTCTCTGAGGTCTTCTGAAGAGGTAACATTTGAACTGGAACCTGTGTGTTGAAAAAGCGAGGCACGCAAAGACCCGTGGACATACAATTCCAGGCAGAGAAAACAAGGCGTGCCAAACCATAAGGTAAGATTGAGGTCACCATGTTCTATGACAAAAGGAAGCAGAAAGAGGGAAGAAAGATAGTAAGTGAGTTAAGGAAGGCAGTCAGGGCCTTTTAGGCTACGGTATGCAGTTTGTATTTTTTTTTTCTAAGAGTCACTAAAAATCACTGTAAGGTTTTACATAAGATTTTGCACCACGTTGAATAGATTCAATTGGGTAGTAACACCAAGAGCAGGGACACCAGTTAGCAGGTTGTTTCTCATGGCCCATAAGAAAGATGATGGTGGTCTGGAGGGATGGAGATAAATGGATGGATTTAGGGCAAGTTGCTGAATGGTGGCATCATGTCACGGGGTTGACTGATGCTACTTCTAAGTCCTGGGCCAGTGATTATTTCAGAGTTGTCCTACTCAGTTAGCAATAGGCAGGTTCTTCAGAGAAGGCCAGGTTACCCATTGCTGTGCTTTTCCCTCTCCCTAACACTGAAATATTAGGTAACAAACGCCCTCTCAGAGAACTGTCTCCCCTGTAACCTGTGTATGTATCATGAAGAGAATCTAGCAATATTACAGAGACGATTACATGCACAGAGGTTCTGGTTTCTACATTTCTATGGGGTATGGTATGACTGTGTGGCACAGGGCATTGCTTGCCTCAGCGTCCCAGTGGAGAGCTTGGCATGCTAATTAGGAGCATTTTACCGTGACGCAGCATCTCCTTGAATCTCTTTAGGCTTCTGCCTATTGAATACCTGCTGACTTCTGTTTGGAAAAGCACAGCGATGAGCCCCCTATGTCTGTCTTAGGCAGAGCTCTATTTAACCTAGAGCTCTTTCTCAGTGTTTCTTAGACAATTTCAGACTGATCTTTCTCCTTGTGACCCAGAATAGGTAGTGAGTTAAGACACAGCAATGTTTTGAGCCTTTTATGTGGCCATATCTCTACTCAGCCCTCCACAGTTCTCCCTAAAGTTCAAGATTCCTAAGGATACGAATGCATACCATGCTCTTGGAAATATTTCTGTAGTCCACAAATAGCTCATAATTTCTCAGTGAAATTTAAGATATTAATTTTTAATATCTTTTTATTATGAGATAAAATATATACATGCAAAACCTCATAAAACGTATAACTTAATGAGGTATTAATGTAATTAGGTACTCACTCACCACAACCCAGGTCAAGAAAGAGAACTTTGCTGGCCATTCCAGATACCTCTCCACCCTAATCATAACTCAATCCTTTCCCCCAAAACTAATACTAATTGTATCTTCACAGTAATCACTTCTTTATACAGGGTGTCCCAAAAGTCTCCATACAAAGGAAAAATTTTGTAAAATTTTGTAATGACTATTTTGTAAATAAAGGTACATTTAGCTACAATTTCCCATTTTCCTTATGTGTGGCAACTTTTGGGACACCCTGTAGTTTTATCATCCAAGTGTGCATCCTTATACTCCATAATTTAGTCTTCCAGTTTAAAAATGCATTATATCTTTAAGTCTATTTAATCTACAGGTTTCCCCTCTATCCCTTTCATTTCCTAATAACATAACTATTGAACAAGCTGGGTCATTTGGCTTACAGATTTTTCCATAGCCTAGGTTTTGCTGATTGCACACCCATGGTACAGTTTAATATCTTCTTCTGTCCTCTGTATTTCTTGCAAATTAGAAGCCGAATCCAGAAGCTTAATAAGGCTGTGTTCAATCCTTTTGGCAGGACTAGAAGCGGTGTGATGTTCTTCCATCAGGGGGCACATAGTGTCCAGCTGTTGTTCTTTTCATGATGTCAGCAGATGTTGATGCTCAAGGCCTAGGTCCATTAACTTACTGGGGGTTGCAAAACTGTGATATTCTAATCCTCATATTTCTTTTTCATTTATTCATTAGAATGCTTTTATAAAGAGACAATGTCTCTCATATGCTTTTAGTATATTTATTGGTATAGTTCATATAGAACAGGTAGGATAAATACTTGATTCTTTCCTTCAACTTTTAGACAAAGGTGAGATTCAGGACATTGCTTTACATGAAAATTCCTCTCTTGTTTTCATGTAGTGTTCAAAGATACAGCGGCTTCCTTCTGAAACCTCTTGCTTTTGTTTCCCTGTACTTTATCTAGAATTCTGTCACCTTCCCCTTTTATTTCTAACCTGCTCAATGACAAATCTCCTCTGGGCAGTTTCTCCTCAGTGTGGGCCATGCTATAGAAGGGTGCTTTGGTAGCTTAGTGTCAAGTTTCCATGGCAGCCGGTCTACAACAGCTCCTCAGGCATTACTGTAGATTCTCTTGTGGAGTGGACAAAATCCTTCCTGGTTTCAGCTGCTGTTCTCAAATTAGTTCATAGCATTCTCAAGCTAATAAATATTGGATATTTTTAAGTTTTAATCTTAGGTCTTTCAGACACCTTGCTGCTTCTCTCTGCTCTGTCAGCAAAGACACTGATGTCACTCAAGTATGTAGCTGTCGGTAGGTTGTCCTCACATGCTTGTACTTTGAAATTTGTGGGGATACCTGTCACTTAGTTTTGTTGTAAATGTTGTCCATGGGTTGGGTTTTCTAGTTTTTCTATCAGTTTTCATGTGAACATTCAGGGAGTTTCAAAATAATTATGTTGTTGCTATAGCATGTTCTTGGAACTCTCTCCAATCTAATTTTTGATTCATACTCAGGTATCAGTGCTGAAGTTCTGGATATGCTGGATCAGTGAATACCAGAACTGCAACCCTGATACTTCACGGGTCTCAAAAGGTATCAAGAAATTCTCTTTAAAAATTTCCCCAAACCTAATTTAATTAGTTAACCAATTATAAGTAATAAGTACTCATTTTATGCATGATCTAGAAACACTGAATATTAAAGCTAGAAGGGAATTAGGTAATATATTCATTAATTCATTTATTAATTCTTCATAAGCATATATGATTATCTACTAATTACAGACACTGTGCTATGAATTAGAGTAACATGTAAAGAAAGCATAAGCCCAACTTTTTCACTGATATGAGTAGTCCATTCAGCACACCTTTCTGAAGTGTATGCTATGCATCATGTTTTACACTACGTGCTGTTCTAGATTAATACCAAATGTAGAAAAATCATGACCACCTCCTTCCCATCAAGATCCATGACCTTAGAAGCATCATGAAGCTTCTCTAAGCTCCCTCTTCAAAATGTATGTAGCAGTACTGTTGTCTTACAGGTTGGTTTTAAAAACTAAATGATGTAACAGTTCAGAAAACCTTTTGTAATTTGTTAAATGCCTTCCACATGCAAGATTTGTTAACCTATTCGTTTAAAAGATATTGAATACCCACTTGCTATGGTTTGAATGTTTGTCCCCTCCAAAACACATATTGAAATTTCACTGCCATGTTACAGTATTCAGACATGGGACCCTTAAGAGGTGATCAGGCCAGGAGGGTTCCACTCTCATGAGTGTTATTGGTGCTGTTATAAAAGGACACGTTTGGTCCCCTCTTGCCCTTCCTTTTTCCACCAAGGGATGACACAGCACGAAGGCCCTCGCCAGATGCTGCCCCTTGATCTGGACGCAGCATCCAGAACTGAGTCAATACATTTCAGTTTATTCTAAATTATTCAGTCTCAGGTATTCTGTTACGGCAGCACAAACGGAGTAAGATACCACTGTGCATCAGGCATCATTTTAGTTTTGAGGGATAGAGCCAGTGACAAAAACAAGATTTTAGCTCACATGAAGCTTACATTCCTGTGGGAGAATGTTAAATTAAAAAAAAAGCTATGATGAAAATATCTCAGGTGATGGTAACTACTATGATGCATTTAAAACAGGATGTGACTGGGAGAAACTAAGGTGCTCCTTAGACTGAGCGGTCATAGACAGCCATGCCAAGGACTTTTTTTTCCCCTCAGACCTCAATAGTAAAAAAGAAACCAGCCATGCAAAGACAAAGGTAGGGCATCGCAGGCAGATGAACAACTAGTGCAAGGGCTCCAGGCTAGTCATGTGTTCCATGTGACCAAAGAACAGAAAGCAGGTGAGTGTGGCAGGACTCAGGTGACAGAGTGGGAAACTGGTAGGAGGAGAGGTCAGAGAAGCTGGGAGCTGGATTGTGAAGGGCTTCAGAGTCCAGACAGAGAGTTGGATTTTTTTAAGAGAGAGTTAGAAACTATGGAGAAGTTAAACACGTAGGAAATTAGTTCAGGTAAGAAATGGTAAAATAAAAAGAAAATAAAAGAAAAAATATAGCTGTGGTAAGAAATAATCCGGGTAAGAAATGAGGGAAAGAACAGAAAAATGGTGGTGGCTCAGATTAACATGATAACAGTGAAAATGAAGAGAAGAGACTTTATTAGTGAAATGTCTTGAAGGGAACATAGAGCGAAGAGGACTTGCCAATGCGTGGTTTGTAAGGGATTACACGAAGTGAGTCTCCACGATTTTGGCTTAAGAAATTAGAAGAGTGGTGAAACCAGTGACTGAGATAGGAAAAGCAGAATGGATGGAAGCACTGTTTTGGAATGGGTAGGAATAGTGTTTGGGGAAGAATCAAGAGTTCTGTTTCAAACATGTTCATTTTTTGATACATATTTGACATAAATTAATTTGCCAAGGAAACCTTAGCTATAGGAGTTTGAGTCTGTGCTTCCCCAAGCTGGGATATAAGTATTAGGTCACTGGCATGTAAATATTATTTAATGCTAAGTGAACTGTAGACATCACATTGGGAGAAATCATTAAAGAAGAAACTCCTAGATTACACTGAGAGACGAGAAGAATCCAGAGAAGAAGACTAATAAAGAGAGGGCAGGGAGGTAGGGAGAAATTCAGAAAAATATAGTGTTCCAAGAGCCGAGGGAAGGATATATTTCAAAAAAGACAGAATGATCAGTGTGGGATGCTGCTGGGAGTTTGAGTAAGTTAAAAGTAGGGACATGATCACAGGATGTGGCAATGTCAACACCACTTTCTTTGGTGATCATCACGTGAACAGATTCTTGAAGTGCTGAGGTCCAAGTCCTACCTGGAATGATTGTTGTGGTATAGTTAGAGATCTCATACATAAAGATAAGAAATAGCAAGAGCATAACTGGACACTAAACTCTGTGGTAGTTTAGAAACAGGCGATTGGTACAGACCAAATCGTCAAGGCAGACGATACATGAATAGGGTCTTGAGTGATGGATGCATTTAGAAAGCCGGAGATAGAGAGGGCATTAAAATCAGGAGAACTAGGACAATGCAGCATTTGAAATTGACATGTATCCTCAGACCTTTCCCAGGCGTGGGACACCAATTATATTTGCAAGACGAAAGGTAAACGTTGCTTGAGCATAATATTACTTTCCAGACAGCCATAGGGGATAGAATATATCAGCAATCTGGATCCCCTAAAGCTGTTCATGATAGCCGCTAGACATATGCAGCCCTTGAACACCTGAAATGTGACAAGTAATTTTTAATAATATTTAATTTTTTTTAAATTTTTATTTCAGCATGTTATGGGGGTACAGATGATTAGGTTATGTATGATGCCCTTACCCTCCCTCCCCCCGAAGTCCGAGCTTCAAGTGTGTCCATTCCCCCGGAGGTACGCATCTCACTCGTTGTTTGTGCATATGCCCGTCCCCTAGTCCCCCCTCCCCCCCCCCGCCCAAAGTCTAATACATGTTATTCTTATATGTGCACTTAAATGTTGATCAGCTAATACCAATTTGATGGTGAGTACATGTGGTGCTTGTTTTTCCATTCTTGAGATATCTCGCTTAGTGGAATGTGTTAATTAACTTAAATTGAAATTTAAATAGTGACATGTGAATAGTGGCTACCATATCAAACAGCACAAATGTTTTTCTATCATTACAGAAGGTTCTATTGGACATTGCTTCCTTAGAGGACAGATCCCTCATCATTGGCCTTCACTGCTAAGGAAAACATAGGGGCTCAGTGGTTTAATTAAGGATTGAGATAAAAGAGAATCTAATTACTTCTCAGTCCTCTCTCCCTGCCCACGGAGCTGAGAGACACATTGACCACCAGGTCCTGGACGCTTTCCAAGTCTGAATGAGATGAAGAAAAGAATACCACAGTGAAACAGACCAGCAGCCAAGAGATGCTGTTGTCCACAACTTAAATGAGAATTACATCAGGAAGTCCAGCTTGAGCCAGCGAGGTGTGCCAAGGGACTGAGACAGCTGTTGCCAGGCCACATTATTCCCAAGTCCTGAGAAGAATTCCAAGAGGGAAGAGAGAACAGGTTCCTGTGATGATATTAGATTGAAAAATCTGAAACAGGATATAATCAGGTGGTAGGCTTGCTTCAGAAATATGCTGATGATGCATGGAAAATTAGCATACCAATTTATCTTACATTAGAAGTCCCATTAGATTAGTTGTGCCACAGAAAGAAATTACAAGTTCATTTACTCCCATAAATAAGGAAAATTGAATGCTGACACTTCTATCCTTCAAATCACAAAATTTCTTTCTATTTACTCTTGTGTTGACTCCTAGCAATTCAAACTTAAATGATTGTACTGTGTAGTATCCCACTGTCTGTCACCCTACTCTTCTATCTGGTATCTATTTCCATATTCATTTTCTCAGAGCACAGTTGTGATGATGTCATTTTTTCTGTCCTCATTATCCCAGCATTTCAGACCTTCTACTCTGGGGTTTCTGACTCTCTCTGGCCACATTTGCTTTCATTTGCAGTCGTGCCCTGGGCCCTGGAGAAGGGCCACTCCTTGTTCAGTCATCTTACTGAATATACAAGGGAAGAGGAGCAGAAATGTCTAAGAATGCACAAAGAGCCAAAGCCTTATTCCTTATGATATTCAGTTTATTCAGGTTGTAATGTGTCTATCAAGTTATTTTTATATAATGAACTTCAAATGAGTCCTCATTAAACTGGCTGGAGACTGATGGCTGTTTCATCAACACTCATCCTTGCTGCTTCCCACAGGCTTTGACACAGGTCAAGGAGAAAAAGGAGAAAGCAGATAACGAGTGCTCGTGCTTCCTGACTGAGTCAACAGAGCCTCAGAATGATGAATGTTGATGATACCAAGGTTTACTCATGTGCACGGTCTTTAGAGGCAGACTAGATTCTCACTCTGTTCCACTCTGGTGTGATAACATGGGAGAAAGTAGATTAAAAATTTTTTATGGAACATGCTGCCTTTGTGGGAAGCTATTGGTGAAAACCCTGAGTGTATTTAAAAATTAACTCTTTATTAAATTCAGGATTCTCTCCATTCATTGTATGATTTTTATTGGCTTACTCTGAGCCAGGCAGTGTATTAGGCAATAGAAAAGCAAAGTGAACAAAGCCAGTCAGCGTTCTTGCCTTCTTAGAACTTAGAGACCAAGGGGGAAATATGACATTCAGTCCTATGAATGAAGGGCAGGCAGCTTTATGACATGTTATCTTCCGAGTATTTGCTAACGGCTCTCTGCTTCAATTTCACTATTCTATATTAAGGTCTAAGGGTCTTCCTCCTAGATTTCCAAGACTCTTGGGCTTTGCCAGTAGGAAGTAATAAAAGGAGATGGAAGCAGGGGAGAAGAAGGCACTTATTTCCTGTGTCTTGTTCTTAATAGCATCACTGCAGCAGAAGTTTGCTCCAGCCTCCAGCTTATTTCAGCACTCTCAGAACTGGCTTTATTGTGTCCCTTGAGAGAAACCGTCAGCAGTCACATCCCCAACCTTAAAACAGGGCTGATTGCACCAGAGTTCTTGCGGACAGACATGACAAGTTCAAGGCCGTCAATTCCTAGTGCAAGTCTGAGTCAGAAAAAGCTTCTAAAATGTTTATAAAATAATTAATAAACTAAAATGTTCTTATACCTGTGGGTCAAATATTACTCAAATAAGATATAAAATTTAATTCCATAGGTTGCACAATTACTGAAAAATTCCTTGAATTCAGAGATTAATTACATTTTAGAAATGAAACTGGAACATCCATGAAAGGAATGGATCCCTGAGACGTTGAATGGGGTATTCATATAGACTTGGGTGAAGCTGATGATTTTATGTCCCCAAGTCTCTCTGAAGATTCCTTCACAGCAGATATAGCCCTTCCTTCCATAACAGAAGAGGCTAGTCTTCCCTGGCCTGTAATAACCTCATCTGAGCCAGTTGCTTTGTGAGGAGGGTTTTATTATTTCCAAGATCTGCATCCACCCATTGTGACTTCTAAAAGTTTAACTAGAGACAAGTCCCAGTGTACCCAAGGAGCATAAGGGCAGAGTCTGACCTGAGAGAAGGCTTATACTCCTAAAGATGTGCAAAATTTTGCTAATTTGTATTGGAAAAAAACTGAGTGATGTATACGGGAATTAAGTTTAAGGATTTTTGACGAAGGGAGATATAATATATCATTGGATTGGGTTGAATTTATCGACGTCAGTGCGTGAACTTGACATTCTTAGAGTAATATGTTAGCTTGTGTGCTGATAATATCTAGGCTCCCCTAGAGCTTCTAAAGGGACACAGCCCTGCTGACACTTTGATTTTAGCCCATTGAAACTCATTTTTTATTTTTATTATCCAGAACTATAAGATAATAAATTTTTGTTGTTGCTAACCATTAGATTTGTGGTAGTTTGTTAAAGCAGCCATAGAAAGCTAACACACCCTGTTAGCTTAGACGTCCTTCTTTCTACAACACAACTAAACTGAAACGGGGGTCACCAGATCACCTGCCCTGAGAGCTTGGGTCATGCAGCCTCCTCCAGAATGAAGTTAGAAAGCTCTTCAAGACTTAGCTGTGGAATGTAGTGAGACTTATTTCACTATCAGCAAAGAAACTGGTGACTGGGAAAAAACTATAGGGACACTGGCAACTCACTTAGATCTATTCATTCTTTTTTAATTGAAAAAATATTTTTTAGGGTGTGTAATATATTCACATAATTCAAAAATTCTGAAAATACAAAAGGGTAAACAGTTTCTACCCTTATCTCCCTCCACCCACTTCTCTCTCTTGGGTCACCTACCATTATCAAAGGGACAGATATGCTTGGAGGGAGTGTTTTAATATGTAGCGGGGCCAGGGAAGCCTTTCTGACAAGGTAGGATCTGAGCAGAGGCTGAATGAAGGGAGTGACGGTGCATGCAGGTACCTGGGGGAAGAGTGCCGTTTTTGGCAGAAGCATCATTCAGGGAACCTTTAGAATGATAAAGCTAAAAACAACAAACCAGGGTAGAGTTATAATTCTCTAAGGAGTCAAAAAATTGTATTGTAGAAGTATATTCTATTCATGTTCAGAAGATGAGACATTCCTCATGCAGAATACAATGCAGCCTTTGGAAGAAAAATCAAAATCCAACTGATTCTTATTAATTGTTTATTAGTGGTGAGACATGTTTACCTTCAGGAGCTTTGGAATAACACCCTGCTGTAGCACTGCTGAAATTATACTGAAGGGGGCTGAGACACCACCACCCCCAACCATTGATCTCACATAGATCACAGCCCACTTCCATTTGGGCTGAGTTGGAACAGATGAGAATCTAATGACATCCAGACATTGAGTAGAAGAGTTTATAAGATGCAAGAAGGGATTCGACACTTTGCTCTTTTAGCTATAACTGCATCACTTTTCCCAATTCATTGTTTATATTCTTTCAAGACTCTTACAGTAATGAACAAACAAACCCACCAATGGAAATAAGGAGAAAGTCTGCTGAATTTCTGTCCAAGGCCAGTATGCTTTCAGGCTAGCGAAGACAATGAGTTTGTATAGAAAATACTGTAGCTTTCACTCTGCTGTGAAGGAACAACCTTCAGTCTGTTCTGCAGTGTAGATTGACAGGCAGAGATGACGCCAGCCGGAAGACCAAAAGATGAGTTGCAGGATCAGTTCTTCTTCCTAGAGAACAGCTTCAGAAGAGAAAGGAGGGGCCTTGCCCAACAGCTTAGGATTAAGAAGTTTTAGCACCACAAACACACACTCGGAATCGAAGGAAACGTTCCAAGAGTGAAAAAGAGAGTTCACTGAGCTAAACAGATGGAACAGTTCCAAGAATGGGAAAGGACCAGCAGTGCTGAAACATAGATGAGAAATATTGTTCCCGGAAGGAGAACACTCAAGACTGTCCCACATATGGTAGGAAAGAGGTCAAAAGATCAGGGAGGCAGAGATGTTGCAGCTGCTTTGCAAGGGGAGGATGAGAAGGGATTGGGGGAACATGTTGGGAGTTAGAGCTGCAGGAAAAAGAAGAAATGTTTTCCTCCCACAATCGAGGCTGGCATAAGTAAAGGTGGCCCCATTACTGTCATTTCATCATGAGTGAGGAACTGCAAAGACAGGGGATTCGCAATCCTTCCCCTCAATGCATAAAATGCCTAGGATGGTTTGCCTACCAGGAAAGCCTTTCTGTAACCCCAAGGTTTTGCACAATAAACAGTTCTGATGCAGCCTCACTGTTCCGTAGAAAGGCCTGAAAGTACATAAAAAGACGAAGCTATAGCCCCAATTCTTCTAAATGTTTCTACACGAAGAAGGTGGAGACCCATTAACATTGTACTTGGTCACGTGTTGCCTCTTTCCACTCTTTTCACAGTACATTGGGGTGACCGAGATGATCACACTGAGGCTTAAAAGGATCCAGGTCTCATAAAGAACAAATTTATAGAAGATCCAAGGTAATTCTTGCAGAGCAAGGTGAAATCTGTCTGCATGAATGCATAGCAAGACATTTGTCAACAGGCTTTAATAAAAACAGTGAGAAGGACCAGATAAAGGAACACCTCATCCACACACTTATGAGATTAGAGCGTGTCATTCACACCAATTCCCTTTCACAAATTAGTTTCCAGAGTCTGGTATTTTAAAATCAAATCAGGTCTCTGAAATCTATTTTATGTTGATAATCTTAATAGCTGACTTGGATTGTTTTCTGATCTGGAAATGGAAATCTTAAAGAGTTAGATACATTCTGCATATCCCGCCTGGAAATTTCATTCCACACCTCTCCTCTTGACAAAGTCCTTAGGAGAGCCTTGCATACAGGCTGAGAAGCTGCTTTACTCCATGTTTTCGAGATTTGTCTCTGTACACCAGAAAAGTGAATTCACGGACATGGGAACCCAGGGATTTTCTTCGAAAATTTTTGATTATATTGGGTCAGTGGAGAAGCTATTAATATTTCCAACTTTCCTGAATGGTTCTGGCTACCTTAAACAGCCTTGCCTTGGAAACAGAGGCCATGGGAATGAGACATGCAGGTGGCATTGATGAGGATGATGTCACATCTACCCAGAGAGGTCTATACATAGAGATGCCCTAAGCATGTGCTCTGAAACTGACATTTATTAGTAAGAGGCAAATTACTTAATCCCTCTGGGTCTCTATTTCTTCACTTGCACTCAGGTAAATGTAGCTTAAGGCATTTTTGATTTTTTGTGGGAATAAAATGCATATAAAATACCACAGGACTTGGCAGTAGCAAAACAAATATTCAGTATGTGATTTATTATCATTGCTATTACTGTTGCTATATGGGACTCTTGAAAATACTTTGCTTAAGGTAATTCGGAACCATCTCAAGGCTTTGTCTAGAACCAACATGTTTATTCCATGGCTGTCATCCCCATCCTGGGCCTGTGTGTTTTCCCATCTTCTGTGCAGTGTACCTAACTGGAAAATATCCCATAGATCCTGAAACTCAGGATCTAAGCTTTAGCAAGGGGTCATAACAGTTTATTCATGTGGCACTTTTACAAATATCATCTTAGATTGGACTGTATGCATATCACTGTGCAGACATTCCAGGGGTGTCAAAGGTGAACAGATGTAGATCCACCTTCCAAGAATTTGTATTAATAGTCTCTAGACAGTAAATAAATGCGGGAAAAGGTACCCAGCATTACAAGGCAAGATGTGCCCAGTACCAACTGAGGAGAAGGGATTTTCGTGTGACCAAGGTCAGTCTCCAGACGGACTGCCATGGCCTCAAAGGGCTGGTGGAATTTGAATGGGTAAGGCACAGGCAAGTCCAGCTCCACGGGAGAAGATGCCACCATGTGAAAATTAGCACAGCATGATAGCAGGTTAGCTTTAGTTTTTTAAAAATAAAATCTTTCAGATGTTCAGGAATTTTTTAAAAAAGAATGAATGTATATGAATCCCCTAAATCAACAGAAATCTGATAAATTTGACACATAATTTTTGGTTATGAGAATTAAAACAGCTTGTTTCCACTCACTGGTGCTATCTTTTCACTATCATTAGTTGGCTAATAATATTTTTCTTTATATATTTCGAATTTTTACCCGTTATGCATGTATCCATAAAATATTGTTTTGTGGGATTTAAAATTTATTTATACATTATCATAAGATCATATCATTCTTCAATTAGCTTTTTAATTCTATATTCTTAAAATATCATTTAACACATTTTTATACTAACTGCTGATTATTAATAACATCTTTATTGAGATATAACTTTAATACCATAAAATTCACCAGCTTAAAGCAGACAACTCAATGGTTTTAAGTAAAGCCATGGAATTTGTGCAATCACCACAACTATCTAATTTTAGAACATTTTCATCACGGCAAAAAGAAGCCCTACACCAATTAGCAGCCATTCACCATTTCCCCTTCTCTTCTGCCCCAGCCAGCTACTAATTTATTTTTTGCCTCTGTTGATTTTCCTATTCTGAATATTCATATTAATGGAATCAGATGATACATAGCCTTTGTGTCTCACTTCTCTCACTTGGTATGATGCCTTTAAGGTTCATCAATATTTTGGGGTATTTATTTATTTATTTATGTTTCAGAATATTGGTACACACGTTTTGGTTACATAAATTGCCTTTGGACTGCCCAAGTCAGAGCTCCAAGCATGCCCATTTCCCAGAGTACTCACCACACCACTTAGGTGTGAGTTTACCCATCCCCTCCCACCTGCCTGACTTTCAGGGAATGTTACTTTCATATGTGCACATAAGTTTTCATCGATTAGTATCAATTTAATGGTGAGTACATGTGGCGTTTGTTTTCGCATTCTTGTGATACTTCACTTAGAAGAATGGGCTCCAGCTCCATCTAGGATACTATAAGAGGTAGTTTGCCATTTTTTATGGCTGAGTAGTACTCCATGGTATACATACACCATGTTTTATTAATCCAGGTTCACCAGTGTTGTAGCATGTATCACTGCCTTATTTCTTTTTATGGTCGTATAATATTTCATTGTGTGGACATACTACATTTTGTTTATTCATTCGTTACTGGACATTTGGGTTGTTTCACTTTGTGGCTACTATGAATAATGCTGCAATGAATATTCAATATAAGCTTTATTTGAACATATGTTTTGTACATACTAAAAAAGAGTTGCCAAATTATATGATGACTCTATGTTAAACATTTTGAGGAACTTCCAAATTACTTTGCAAAGCGGCTGCACCATTTTTTTTTTTTTTTTTTTTTTGAGACAGAGTCTCACTCTTTTGCCCGGGCTACAGTGAGTGCCGTGGCATCAGCCTAGCTCATAGCAACCTCAAACTCCTGGGCTCAAGCAATCCTTCTGCCTCAGCCTCCCAAGTAGCTGGGACTACAGGCATGCGCCACCATGCCCGGCTAATTTTTTCTATATATTTTTAATTGTTCGATTAATTTCTTTCTATTTTTAGTAGAGATGGGGTCTCGCTCTTGCTCTGCACCATTTTAAAGTCCTACCACCAATTTCTCTAGACCCTTAACACTTGAAATTGTCCCATTGCTATCTGTTAGAAAGACCATTTTTTCTTCATTCAGTTTTCTTGTCACCGTTGTTAAAAATAGTTGACTAAAAATGTAAAAGTTTATTTCTTGACTTGAAATTCTCTTCTATTGATCTATATATTAATCTTTATTCTAATATCACACTCTCTAATTATTATAGCTTTGTGGTAAGTTTGAAAATGGGAAGTGTGAGTCCTCCAACTTTGTTCTTGTTTTTCAAGATTATTTGCAACACTCTGGGTCCTTTGCATTTACATATAAATTTTAGGATAAACTTGTCAATTTTCTCAACAACAACAACAAAACAGCTGAATATTTGATAGAGATTACAATGAATCATTAGAACAATTTAGGGATTATTGTTCTTTTAACAAAGTTAAGTCTTCTGATCCATAAACATGGAATATCTTTTAATTTGTTTAGATTCCCTTTAATTCCTTTCAACAATGTTTTATAGTTTTCAGTATACAAGTATACAAATCTTGTCTTACTTTTGCTGAACTTATCACTAGTAATTTCATTCATTTTGCTGCTATTATAAATTGGATTCTTTTTTCAATTTTGTTTTTTGATTGCTTGGTGCTAGAATATAAAAATATAATTGATTTGTTTATATTGATCTTATATCTTGCCACCTTGCTTAACTCAGTTATTAATTTTGTGTCTATTGAGATGACCATGTAGTTTGTCATTTGTTTTACTAGTATGGTATGCTATATTTATTGACTTTCAGATTTCAAAAAAATCTTGCATTCTTGGGAGAAATCCTACTTTAGTTATGATACAATCTTTTTTATATGTTGCTAAGACAGTTTGCTAATATTATGTTGAAGAAATTCTGTCAGTATTCATAAGAGATATTGGTGTGTAGTTTTTGTTCTTTGTGATGTCTTATGCCTGCTCTCATAAATGATTTGTGAAATGTTCTCTGATCTTGTTTTTTTGGAAGACTTTGAAAATAATTGATGCTAATTGTTTACATGTCTGATAGAATTTACCAGAAGTTATCTGGATAAATACTTTTGTGTTTGGGAAGTCTTTTGATTACTGATTTAATCTTCTTTTATCTATTTGGATGTTCTTTTTTCTTCTTGAGGCAGTTTCAGTAGTTTGTATTTTTTTTAAGAATTTGTCCATTTCCTCTAGGCTACTATAATTGTTTGTAGGAGTCCATTAAAATCATTCTTATTTTTGCAATTTCAGTAATGATGTCACACCTCTTTCATTTCTGATTTTTAATAATTTGATATTTCTTTTCCTTGATCAGTCTTTATTTTGATTATTTTCATTCCAAACTTTATTATTTCCTCTCTTCTTCTTGATTTGACTTTGATTTGATTTTTATTTTTCTAGATTTTAAGGTGCAAGGTTAGATTATTAATTTAAAACTTTTTTTACTTAATATCGGCATTTAGACCTAATTTTTTTTCTCTAAGTACTGCTTTAGCTGCATTCCATACATGTTGGTTTGTCAAGTTTGCTGCCATGCTTCTATTTATATTCTTTATATCTTATGTCTTTTTTGATTTTCTATTCCTATATTATTATCTGCTTTTGTGTTAATGGGTATTTTACAGTATACCATTTGAATTCTTTTGTTTTTTTCTTTTACTATATTTTATAAGTTATTTTTTAGCACTTTTTCTGGAGATTGCAAATAACATTTTACTTTAAAACAATCTAGATTAAAACAAATTTCATTTCAAAATTATGCAAAGCCTTTGTTCTAATATAGGTAAATTCCCTCTTACCTCCTTTGTGATATTATTTCACACGAATTATATCTTTATATCTTATAATTCCATCAATGTCATTTTATAATTATTGATTTATTCAATTTTCTTTTAAATCTGATGGGAGAAGAATAGAGTTACAAACAAAAATGCATTTATACTTTTTTATTTTACATTTACCTATGTAGTTACCTTTACCATTGATCTTTATTTCTTCATGCGGATTTGAGTTTCTGTCTGATACCTTTTCTCAGTTCAAAATACACCATTTAGTATTTCTATGGGACAGGTCTGCTTGTGATCAATTCTCTCAGATTTTATTAACTTGAGATTGTCTCATCTTCTTCAATTTTTAAGGATAATTTTTCTTTGTAGAATTTTTGGTCAATATGTTTTTTCTTTCAGTACCTTGATTATGTAATTCTATTCCCTTTTGGACTTTATGGTCTTTGATGAGAAGTCAGATATTAATCTTATTGATGATGACTTGCACATTATGGATGGTTTTTCTTTTGCCATTTTTAAGATTCCTCTCTGTATTATGCTTTTGCATTTCAACTATGATGTGTCTAGGTGGTAATATCTTTGAATTTATCTTACTTGGAGTTTGTTGAGCCTCTTGTACATGCAGAATTTTACACACACACACACACACACACACACACATATATATCTCAGAAACTTTCTACATTTCATATATATGTGTGTATATATATATATATATGTATATGAAACATGGAAATTTTCTTCAACTATTCTTTCTCTCCATTTTTCTCTCTTCTCTCCTTCCAGGACTCCAAGTAAGTATATGGCAGTATGCTTGATAGTGCTCCACAGATCTCTGTTCATTCATTATCCTTTTTTCTTTCTGTTCCTCAGACTGGAAAATTTTAATTGACCTATCTTCAAGTTCTCTGATCTTTTCCTTTGGTCAAATATGCTGTTGAGGCCCTCTAGTGAATTTTTGTTTCGGTTACTACATTTTTTAAATCCAGAATTTCTATTTTGTCCTATTTTAAAATTTCTATCTCTTCATTGATTATTTTCTATTTGTTGACAAATTATCTCATACTTTAGTCATCTAGTGTTTTTATTTTAGTTATTTAAATATATCTGTAATATATAAATTAAACTCTTTGTCTATTAAGTCCAATATCTGGGTTTCCTCAGGGACATTTTTTTAGTGAAATATTTTCCTTGTGCATTGGCTGCACATTTCCATTTCTTTGAACTTCTCATAATGTAAATTTTATTAAAATTGAACACCTAAAAAATATACTATGGCAGCTCTATAAAGCAGACACCTCCTTTGCCCCGGACAGTTAATTGTTATTGTTTTTATGCTGTTCTTGTTGTTTGTGTCTATATTATTTGGTATGCATGAAGTCTTTGCTCAGTTAGCTTATTGGTCAGAAAAGAATTAGGCAGAGATTTCCTTATATACCCTGGATCAATAAATCTAACAATCTTTGCCTAGAAGCTCTGTGGGCATTGGGGCATGTTTTCAGGGTTCCAGTAGGAAGTTTCTAGCTCTGCTTTAGCCTTCACTTCCTGCTTGTGCAAAGCTTCAATGTCAGCCAGAAGTGAGAGGTTAGGTCCTTCTTATGTTATTTTTAGGTATATGTACGATCCTTTACATGTACATACTTCCAGATTTCTAGGAGTGTCTAACATTCTCAGGAATATTAGAGCTTTTCAAAGCTTCCTACAGACATTTAATTCCCTAGTTTTCCTTTTACGTGTTTTGGTTATCTTCCTGTTGGTTCCAACTGCTGTGGGCACCTCAGGTATCTGTAACGTTATATTCCCACTACATGTTTTCCATAAATGTCCTAGGGATACAGCTGTTTGCATAGAAAAAATAAAAATATACTCTGAGAATAGAGATTTTCAGAGAGATGTTAGTCTGGTTAAGAAATGACACTTCTCCGGGGATCAGGCTTTTGGGGTCTATTTTGCCCCATTTAGTGCCTGACATGCTGCTGGTTTTCACAGCTACTGTAGTTGAGAAATTGTTGGTTTTTAAGGGTACCACTGAAGAAGGGTGGTGGAATAGGGTAAGTTAAATCACCAAAAAGTTCACTGTTCTTATAGAGATCCAGCTTTTATTCTTGGACACTTTTTGAGTTGGTGCCAGATTTTTTATTTTTTTATGTTTTTAGTTTAAAGAATTATGACAAAAGTGATACTGGCAATTTTTAGTCAATGTTATATTATACTTGCTTTTACATAGGAGCAGATTTTTGGAAGTCTTAATTCTATCATTCCAGAAGTGTTTCAAATATTAAATAATATTTTATTGTTTAAATACTACAAAAATATTTTCTACTTGCTATTAATGGATACTTACATGGTTTCCCTTGTTCCATTATTGCCAATATGTTGAGATAATTATTCTTGTCAGACCAAATTCTGACTTATTCCTTGAACACATTTCGCACATCTCTGCTCCTGGCATACTGATGCAACTCCCAGCAATGCCTTCCTGCTTTCATACCCCTCGTGTGTCCCAATCTCTGCTTTATGTTCCAACCCAAGTTTTGCCTCCTCTGTAAGATCTTCTTAGGTTCTTTCACACAGAGCTATTGTGCCCTCTCATAACACTTGGCTTTGATCTCTAGTGTAGGGTTTATCCCATGGTATTGTAACAACTTGTGTGCTTGCTGGCATTCCTCTCAGACTCTCAGGTCCTAGGAAACAGAGATATTTTCTGGATCATTCTTCACCCTGAGTCCTTAAGAGTATTAACTTTTCTGTGCTATGTCACTTTTTTATTTAAACACTACTTCCCAGAATTCCATTCTTGTCTTTTAAGACTTTATTTAATTTGTAAACTATGAGCATTGAATCTTAAAGCTAGTCCATTGCCTAAGTATGATACCAACTGACCAATAAAACCCAGTACACCAGAACTGTTCTACACAGTTCCCCAGCACTCCTTTAGTTCAATCATAACCTATATCTGTTTGGCTTTGACCTTATCTCAGCTGCTGATACCAGGACTTAACTCCCTTTCACACCTTCATTTGAACACAATACCTGAGGAGTTTACTGTCCTGTGCCATGATCTGATCTCTATATTCAGTGCCCAAACCCACCCCTGCTCTCTCTCTCCTCCTCCCCTTGCTCTCTGCACTGGCTTCTCTCAGGAGGTTGGGACATCAGTTCAGTGGCATGCAGGGAGGAGGCGGATTTCAACAGGGTGTTGACAAACCACAGGCACAGAATGACAGGCCCTGGGGAAGTACATCAAATCTAACCATACAATACATCAGATCTTTCCAAGCTCTGGACCAGGTATGAAGAATCAAAGGATCCCCAGGTAACATACCAGTGACAATTTTAGAAATGCAGAGGGGTGGGGGTGTCAGAGAGAGAGCTGGGATGTCCTAGAAAATCTGTCTAAAATAGGACATGGAAAGAGAAGAGAAGAATTCAGTCCCTGAGATGGGGCATAGCAGGATCAAGTACATTGGCAAGTTTGCGATGGGCTCTATCTCCAGACAATGTACAATGCTGAGGCCAGAGGTGGGACTCCCCACCAAGCTTTAGTGTCCTATAGGATAAAACATCCCAGGCACAAGGGGAATGGGAGTTCTTTCACAGGTGTATGCAGGGGTTAGTGTCATTTGGTAACAATGAAGAATCACCAGGACCTTCTGCTATCAGACATAAAATAACAGCTGCAATTTCAAAACCCTTCAAGTTTGAGCGATGAGAGCTACTTATATTCTATTTGATTTCTACCTAGTTCCAAAATAGCCAGCAGGTAACTATGTGTACCGTATCTGTACAGCCCTCATTTATTCATTTATCTGTATTTTATATAAAAAATGTTGCTTGTCATAAAGAGTATAGGAGAGGAGGACATAGTCTTTTGATTTGCTGTAAGAAGGAAACATAAGACTTCAAATATTCTCTGTTGTCACTTGGCGGTGCAAATACCTCATTGCATCTATTCACAACAGAGAGAATTAACTCTATCCAACAAAAAGGTGCCTTTGCCTTGATTGCTGGGTTTGCCTAATAGATGTCCTGATGTGAGATTTGTTTAAAACGTGGAAAATAGTGTCCATCTGTTTTCTTCTTGATGTTCACTGCAGTTTGGACATAATGTTGTTATTTATTTATTTTGGCATGATAATTACCACATCAGGCGAGTCAGTCAGCCCTCCCATGTCTGAGGGACAGATCTGAGCACCAACATAAATATTTTGAAAGAGAGAACAGACAGATTTGTAAAGACAGTTCCTGTAAGAATTTTGTCTAGGAAAGAATGAGAAAATACGAGATACCTGAAGTGATCAACATTATTGTTCATCATAATTTTTTGTTCCTTTGTCTACTTTCCTTCTGAGATAGAAGGTAAGATGGTAAAATAGTTGCAGGTCTTATTTTAAACTAGTCAAAGAAGAAATGTGCCTTTTCCTGTGATTGACTCAATTAAAAAATAAATAAAGACTTGAAGAAGAAAGAAAATATTCTTTCTGAGGAAGCGGGTTTTAGATAACCTAAGGTCAAGTATATGAGGTTCAGGGTAAATTACTGAAAAATCAATTGGAATGTAATCATTGATTGGATTTGGTTATCTTACTAAGTAAAGGCACTAGAATTTTCTGAGATGCTTCACTTGGTTAGAGAATTATTGCAAAATAGATCCATTTAACCTATGGACCTGAAACACTTATTTCATCCTAAAAATGTTTGGACTGCTCTGACAACCATAAAGTAGCCTGTAGCCATAAAGTAAAGCTCTGTTATATATGAGCCATAATATCTAGGGAATGGAGTGTACCCCATCAGGTATCAGAATTTTTCTTTTTGAAATATTTTCAAAGAAGAATAATTTATTTCACACATTCTGATTAAAATATTTCCATAATTTATAATAACTTTGTTTTTCATAGTGAATTCTCATTTCATGGCTTATATATTATGAGGGTGGAAACAGGGTTTTCAAGGTCAAATAAGTTTGGGCCATAGAGGGTTAAGCAATGCAAAAAGATGAAGGGTATGTTTGTTATAAGAGTATCTTACGTGCTAATCTGCAGTGTGAATCACCTAAAGCCTACATGAAATGCAATACTTCAAAACCTCATCTGGCCATAAAACCCTATTGTTTTCATTCATTTTTGAAGGACTCGTATGTCATGAAATATTCTTAAGAGAATGTCTTTAGTATAATTTTCCCTACTTTCTTAAATAAAAGACACTGAATATTTTTCTTGATGATCACTATTTTTTTGGTGATCAGTATAATTTTAAGTTTCAAATATTTGATCATCTAGCTATTTAGGAATACAGAGTAATTTGTCCCTACATTAAATGTCAATTGGTAATGTATGTGTGTTATTCTTTTGTCCATTTATAAAAAAATGAAATTCCATTGGAAGCTATCCAGTATTCACATGTCTCAGGTGGGTTGTGACATTACTATCCTTTTGGGCGGTTGTCTGTGAGCATAGCTCTAGTAATGTCTTTGCCACCTGTTATTTTTTGTTTCTTAACCGCTGTACATTAAGAAGCCAGAAAAATGGTCATTTGAGGGAAGGGTAGGGGAAAAAACAATCATGGCCACTTGGAAACAATTAGAATCTGCAGCTCTGAGTTTGGAATCTGTTCCTGCCTCTTACCAGCTGCAGGACCCTGGGCAAAGCATGAGACTGTTATCTCATCTACACAATGAAAGTAGTGGCATCTGAAGCAGAGAGAAAGCTCCTGCCTCTCTTCCTGCCTGTCTGCCTACCTCACCCTGGGGTCCCCCGCCTCTCAAAAGACAAGGAGTTTCTCATCAGATGGCTCAAAGGCTGGGGCACTCATTATGCCCATTTACTAGTAGACAGATTCAATTAAGTGGTCACACATACCAGGCATGAGGGCCCCACTTGGGGCGTGGCCAACTCCTTCTTTATCCTCTTTCCTTCTTTTATCTTGTGGTGACAGGTTGACAACATTCAGATTCAAGCCCTGGGTAAAGGTGCGGGTTGGGACGCTTTTCTCAGAGAGCTAAGTGGGCACTGACACAGCTGATAATGAGGTAGTGTTTTCATTTTCTTTCTGCCATTAAGCAGTGTGTTTTCCCAGAGTTCAGTCTGGAATCTCTAAGTAGAGGTGTTCTATAGGGCTCAATTTGCTCTACATTTAGGTTATATTAATATTTCCATCGAATTCTATAAATACATCTAAATACACTTAGCTCACTCTACCTCACAGAATAGGGAAAATTAAATAAAATCATTCCAAAATAGTTTTTTCTTCCTCCATAGGAAGAATTCTTATTTTTTATTATAACTACTTTTAGGGTAAGAATTAATGGACTCAGAATACGTTTCTGATGATCTCTCCTATAAATAAGGTGCTTGTGCTTTTGTGTGGACCTTAAGAAGTTTGACCACACAGGTGCCTTCACAGATTACAGCGAAATTCCAGATTAAACATGTGAATAAATCAGTATTGCCATATTTTATGTTAGCAATTTGGTCCTCAAGAAATATGTAACTAAATTTTAATAGCTATAATAAAGTAAAAATGGTGCATGTTTTCTTCTCAAGTGTGCCATATCATGTGCTCTTTTGTAAATGGTAGATGACCTCATAAAGGGGTGGTCTGGCTGTAGGATCACTCTAATTAAAATACTCAGAACCACAGAATGCATTAGGGCTTCTTCTCAAATAGCTGTAATTAGCTACACATGGGATGCTATTTTCTCCCTCTCTAACCTATCTGTGGAGAGCTTAAATGGCAACCTGTTTCATCAGGAACAATATCCTCCCCTGGGCCACAGGTAAAAATGAATATGCCGTTGGGATTGCGTGGGTTGGTGTGATCTGTGTATTTCTTTCTTTTGGTGAATCAATGGAAAAGCTGGGCAAAGCACTCTGCACTCCCTGCTCCATTATGCTGATGAAGACTGATTTTGAATTCTTAAAAATAAGAACTTGAGTTAGGATTTTTTTTAAGAAAATAGATTTCTGTTGGCTAGTGAAATAGAAATGACAGCATATATTTTTTTCTTTGATCTATTTCTGCCTCTGGTAAGAGCTGACCTTTTTTTTTTAAGGATTAAACATTTTTTATGGAATATACTAGGCAAAAAAAGAAGCTCTTTATAATGTCCAGAAAAGTGAGAAAATATAAATTTAATATTCCAGGAAAGTAAACCTTACAGCACTATACTGGTATAGCATTTCTGATTTATGTCAATTACCTATTTAGAAAGTTAAATTTGGATGTTTTTTCTTAAAGTATATACTTTTTGATAATAATAGCACTAAGTAATTTGAGATAAAAATCATTTATTATTCATAAAGGAAAAGTAAAACTCTTTTACATGTATATTTTTCTCTTTTATTTATAAAGCACTCTCATGTGTGACCTTTACCCAACCCTCATTATAGCCTCATGAGAGGTAAAATATAATAAATATGAGTAATTGTGTACTGAGAGGTTAAGAAACTTACTCAATGTCGTTTATCTATTGAGTGCCATGAACATGCATAGAAAAGGGCCTAGATTTCTGATTCTCAACTCCTTTCCACCTCCTTTTTGCAATTTAAGAACTTGCATTCATGCATGTGCCAGGTACTGCCCTAGGCCCAGGGGGTCACAGGAATATGAGGTAGCTTGATCTCTGCTTTCTTGAAGTTTCATTCCAATAAAGCGGAAGATGGACCCAAAACATTTTACAAACAAATGGGATAATACTAGATAATTATAACTGAGGAGGAAAGAAGAAACAATAACTAGTAGCTAGAAGACACTTGGTTAATTTATGTAGCGTGGTCACAGAAGGTGTGTCAGGGATTATACAAATTGAAAACCCTAACTAAACTGGTTCCAAGCAGAGGAATCATCTCACGTGATGAAGCACGGAGGTAGGCATTGTGGGGCTGGCTCAGCAGTGAAACAATGCCAGGCTCTGGAATGCCTCTGGCTTTCCCTTTCTAGATTCTCAGTTGCCACCACCATCCACAGCTCCAAGCATCAGGTCCTCACTTTGTGATAAAAGAAGGCACAGGCTTTCTTGTTTCCTTGTTAACAGGAAGGAAACATCCCAAGTTTTCTAGCTCTCTTGGGCCTGGATGCCATCCCATGGCCAAGCCTAAACCCATCCTTGGCAAGGGGAATGGGATTATATAACTGGCTTGGATCAGTCAACAGTGCTCCCACTGGAACTGCAGAGGAATACTCAAGGAATACTTGGGCAACCGATACCTGAACAAAATTGGGATAGAGGCCTCTCTGAGGCAGTAGTATTAGAGTTGAAGTCTGAATGAACTGAACCATTTGATGAGAAGTCAGGGAAGAGCATGCCAGGCAGCCACGTGGCGCCCAATATTTATTAAGCACTTGGTATGGTCTAGGCAGTACTTTAAGCACTATTTGTATTAACTCATCCAATACTCTGAGCAACACTACCATGAGGCGTTTTCTATCATTATTTTCATTTTGCAGATGAGAAGACTGAGGCAGAAGTGGATGATGGGATAGTCAGATTTAGCCAGAACAGGGTGTTTGTGATGAAGCAAGTATAAAGCTGGGCTTGGAATCCAGCCTGGGATATTGAAGGTGTAAGATGGGTGGGGAACAGAAAGTACAAAGTCAGAAGGATCTATGGTTGAGGGTTGCTCATGTGGGAGCCATCAAATCACTTGGAAGGAGAGAGTTGATGGGGTTGAAGAGACGGATTTATATTTTATAGGCCACTTTCTCATACAAACTAACAATTGTGATTTATAGTTTTATGTGTCAACCTGGCTAAGCTGTGGTGGCTAGTTTTTGGCCAAACACCTGCCTAGATGTAGCTATGAAGGTAATATTTAAACGTGAGGCTTAGGTTACTTGTCTGAGGTCGTGGAGCTAAAGAGCTTCAACTGGAACCTGGGCTTTCCGACTCGAGATCCCACCTGCTTAACCACATACTGCATGAGAAACAAGCGCAAAAATTCTGAGGCCTGTTGTGCTTAAGGCACAGGAAAAGGGGCACTGTGATTTGAACAAAGCAACAAAAAGGGTGATGGGGTAAAATCAACTCCACCTGTGGGGGCAGGGACCAGACTATGGAAGGTCTTGTAGACCACCATTAGGAGTTTGAAATTTATCATCAATGCTTTGGAGAACACTGGGGCAGTTTTAAACAAGGGAATACCTAATACCTAACATTCAGTATCAGAAAAGATGGTTGTATTAGTCAGTTGTATTTCTCCAGAGAAAAAGAACCAATAGGATATATACACAGGGAGCTTTATTTTAAGGAATTGGCTCATGAGCTTGTGGGGCCTGGCAAGTCTGAAATCTGTAGGGTAGGCTGGCAGGTTGGAACTTTAACTTAGTTGATGTTGCAATCTTAAGTCCAAATTCCACAATTCCACAGGGCAACAGGGGGAAAACAGGCAAGGTTTCTATATTGTAGTTTTGAGGAAAATTCCTTCCTTGAGAAACCCTAGACTTGCTCTTGAGACCTTCCACTGATTGGATAAGGCCCACTCACAGTATGAAGAGTAATTTGGTTTAATCAAAGTCTACCAGTTTAAATGTTAGTCACATTTAAATATTACCTACACAGCTACATCTTGGCAGGTGTTTGGTCAAAAACTAGCCACCACAGCTTAGCCAGGTTGACATATAAAACTATAAATCACAATTGTTAGTTTGTATGAGAAAGTGGCCTTTAAAATGTAAATCCCTCTCTTCAACCCGATCAACTCTATCCTTCCAAGTGATTTGATGTCTCCCACACGAACAACCCCTCAACCATAGATCCTTCTGACTTCATACTTTCTGTTCCCCGCCCATCTTACATCTTCAATATCCCAGGCTGGATTCCAAGCTCAGCTTTATACTTGCTCCATCACAAACACCCTGTTCTGGCTAAATCTGACTACCCCGTCGTCCACTTCTGCACTCCAGTCTCTGAGTGCTTCTGGATTGCAAACACACAGCTGTATGGATGGGACTCATGTTTATGGCCACACATCTCAAATGGTTATCGCATTTCTCTATCAAATTAATTTTCCCACTCTCTAAGATGACACATCTTTTCTCGACTTAAAGCTCTAAGGATTAATTACTTTTACTTTTACTCTCAGTTAATCATCACCAGAAAGAAATGAGATGCATTCAAATGAAAACTACCTCACTTCCCCAGGACTAGCTTAACAAATCACCAGCATCTGGACTTGATTGTTTGATCTCCTATTACAATGAAAAAGCACCTAATTTTGATTTGAGTCAAAACCCTTCACTTATTCCTAATTCCATCCCAACTTACTTTCTAAGGATCTGAACTTCCATGTTACAAATCCCCTCTCACTGGATTAATCCCATTGGTATGCTGACATCTTTCTGAAAATCCCAATTGCCCTCCAGAAACAATCGCATTTCTCATTGTTCTTAACATCAAAACCCTCTAAAATAATATGCTCTATGTTGTCCTGTCACATTACTGCCTCAACTCACTTCCATACCACTGAAATAGCTCTTAAAAATCTCACTAAAAACTAAATCTTTCCAAAGGTGATAACAGACTTTCAGTCATCCTTGTCTGACCTCTCAGTAGTGTATAAGTCAACCTCTCCTTTTTGAAACGTTCTCTTACCTTTGTTTCAGTAAAATTGTCCTGAACAGTTTTGTCCTCTGCCTAGTGTTTCTTTCCTCTCAACCACCTTCAATATATCCTCCTTTTTTTCCACTTTAAATATTAGTGTGACCCAGAGCGAGAAAAAAATGGTTGACTAGAAACAACCTGCCAGCATGCCGCTCTCACAGAAAGAACTGAAAATTTCAGGCAGCTGCCTACGTATGGATTGCTCTTCTTGGAAGGGACATTATGAAATTGCAGAGAAGCAACACAGGACACTCAGTGTGAATGAAAAGGTGATGGGGCAACACATTTGACACGGTGGAAGTATGTGCAGCGAAGAATAAGAGACTAGAGCACTGGGGCACTGCTCTCACCTTGCAGGCACTGTGGCCAAATGTGAGAGGGCTCCCTCCACTGTCACGAACCTCTCTACCTGGATGGACTGAGGACCTGCCTGGAGTCTGTGCAGAGTCATTGCACCAGACAACAGGTGTAATGGGGATCAGGTAGCAGCTAAAGCCATCCTGAACCCTTGGTTGCACGGCACCAGGTCAGCACAGGATTCAGCTTTGCAGCTGGGGCCCTCACATCACCCCCACCAGGGTGGGGAAGAAGCAGACTAACCAGAGGCTTCCCTGAGCCATACCCCGTGGAAGCCAAGCAACCTTCCCTTACAGTGAAACAGGATCTGAACATGGGAATTGACTGGGGCACTGAAGGCTCCAACCTGGGAAGCTCTGGGTGACGGCTTCAGTAGGTCTTGGCAGGGCAGGCAGAAATCCACGGTCCCTGGGTTGTTGGAACCAACCTCTGCCCATGCGACATAGCATCTGT